>JBBGZY010003659.1:0-93533 GCA_037952925.1 Lithobates clamitans
AGAAGCTCAGCAGTATGTCGGCGTCGGATGAACTCGATGACTCTCAGGTGCGTCAGATGTTGTTTGATCTGGAATCCGCCTACAACGCCTTCAACCGATTCCTGCACTCCTAATGGGAACATCCCATCATCCTCCGAGGGTCCGCCCTCCATCCCAGGGGGAGGTCCTGACTGTGATGTCATCACTGTTACTCTATTAGTGGGAGGAGCTCCTACTCCCGGAATACTTTAATATTGTGTCTGTTTTCACCCTTCCCCCACCCGTCTGTATAGTTATAAATAAATGTGTTTTCTTTTTATATTCTACTTAATGACTCGTCTTTTATTATTGGAGGATGCCAGGCCTCCCATGGACCAGGAGACTAGGAGGTTAGGTTGTAGAGTATACCATAGTTCCGGGGGATAGGTTTACCCACACAGTGGCGTCCGAGGGGTCCATGCCTCGCGGCGCAGAGGCGTCCGGGCGGTCCATGCCTCGCGGCGCAGAGGCGTCCGGGCGGTCCATGCCTCGCGGCGCAGAGGCGTCCGGGCGGTCCATGCCTCGCGGCGCAGAGGCGTCCGGGCGGTCCATGACCCAGCCTCTCATCGTTTTCCCAGAATCCTCTTCTATGTAGCCGGACAAATGTGCCCTTCACACCTTTCTACCATAGTGCCCAGTATGGAGGCACACAGCACCGGACACACCCAGAGCCTGGTACAAGGAGTGCGCCGCCTCCATCTTCTTCCCTGACATTTATTACTTTATGACGTAGAAGGAAGAGAAAAATGTTGGACTTTGGCTCCAGGAGACGTTATTCAGCCCTTCAGGGTAACCGGAGGTCATGGGAGAAGGAAGTGGCGCAATTAATTGGGTGAAAGTTCCGGAGAACTCCTCCCTTCCCTGATGTGTCTGAATACTGATCAATATCAGCCAGAGAGGAGATGTTGGGGGGAGGGGGGCTGTCACCCGGAAATACGCCTCCCTCTCACATGGAGTAAATGCAGCACACTGGTAATGTCAGGGCCAATGTGCATGCTGGCTGTGTCCTCCCCTCTCCCCCTCCTGTGTCCTTTCCCTCAGGGGGAGGGAAAAAAACCTGGGAGGGGAGAGATATTGGGGGGGGGGGGGGGAACGGGAGGGGAGAGAGATGGGAGGGAGACATGGGAGGGGAGAGAGATGGGAGGGAGACACGGAGGGGTGGAGAGATGGGAGGGAGACACGGGGGGGAGACATGGGAGGGGAGAGAGATGGGAGGGAGACATGGGAGGGGAGAGAGATGGGAGGGAGACATGGGAGGGGAGGGAGACATGGGAGGGAGACACGGAGGGGTGGAGAGATGGGAGGGAGACACGGGGGGGGGGAGAGATGGGGGGGGGGGAGGTGGGAGGGAGACACGGGGAGGGGGGGAGAGATGGGAGGGAGACACGGGGAGGGGGGGAGAGATGGGAGGGAGACACGGGGGGGAGAGATGGGAGGGGGGGGGATGGGGGGGAGAGATGGGAGGGAGACACGGGGGGGAGAGATGGGAGGGGGGGGGATGGGAGGGAGACACGGAGGGGTGGAGAGATGGGAGGGAGACACGGAGGGGGGGAGAGATGGGAGGGGGGGGATGGGAGGGAGACACGGAGGGGGGGAGAGATGGGAGGGGGGGGATGGGAGGGAGACACGGAGGGGGGGAGAGATGGGAGGGAGACACGGGGGGGAGAGATGGGAGGGAGACACGGGGGGGAGAGATGGGAGGGGGGGGGATGGGAGGGAGACACGGAGGGGGGGAGAGATGGGAGGGAGACACGGGGGGAGAGATGGGAGGGGGGGGATGGGAGGGAGACACGGGGGGGGTGGAGACACGGGAGGGGAGAGATATGGGGGGAAGACACCGGAGGCGAGACTTCTTTTCTACAACCCCCATCAGCCTGACAACTTCTGTTCGCCTACAACCCCCATCAGCCTGACAACTTCTGTTCTCCTACAACCCCCATCAGCCTGACAACTTCTGTTCGCCTACAACCCCCATCAGCCTGACAACTTCTGTTCTCCTACAACCCCCATCAGCCTGACAACTTCTGTTCGCCTACAACCCCCATCAGCCTGACAACTTCTGTTCTCCTACAACCCCCATCAGCCTGACAACTTCTGTCCTCCTACAGCCCCCATCAGCCTGACGGCTTCTGTCCTCCTACAGCCCCCATCAGCCTGACGGCTTCTGTTCGCCTACAACCCCCATCAGCCTGATGGCTTCTGTCCGCCTACAACCCCCATCAGCCGGACAGGCAGACGAATCGGAGAAAAGAACCAGAAATGACAGAATCCAGATGTGCAGACTGGTGAAGAAGGACCCCGGAAGATGCACAGCTGTCACTGCAGGTGGATGAGGTTCTATTGGGGGATCCTTGAGCGGTTGTCATTAATCCCCCCTGAAGGAGTTCCCTGTGTGGCCTGCTCTCTCTGTGATTGGTGGATTTCCCCAGTTGTGAGAGTGTGTCTGCACATGCGTGGTTTGGTACAAGTTCAGTAGAGACCTGAAGGGTAAGGATCATGTCTTTGATCTGTCCATAGAGTCAGAAGATGAGAAATCACAATATAGGTGGTTTCCTGACTCTCCACAACCTGGCTGATATGGCATCTTCTGTACTTCCCATGGGGGTCTTCCAATGTACCTCCTCTGTACAGTTTATAGACCTCAATGTTGTCTTTAATATCAAATTTGGATTTCATTTTAGTCGTAGTCTTTTGACTAAAATGCCATTTTAGTTTTAGTTGACTAAAATCTAACAGGTTTAGGGTTCCTTCACACGGATGTGTCCGTGTACGGAGCCCGCTCTGCTCAGCGGGGGATCGCTCCGTCGATCCCCGCTGAGCAGGCAGATGACAGGTCTGTCTCTGAACACTGTGCAGCGACGGACCTGTCAGAGCGCCGCTCTCCCCTATGGGGGATCGGATGACGACGGACCTGTCAGAGCGCCGCTCTCCCCTATGGTGGATCGGATGACGACGGACCTGTCAGAGCGCCGCTCTCCCCTATGGGGGATCGGATGACGACGGACCTGTCAGAGCGCCGCTCTCCCCTATGGGGGATCGGATGACGACGGACCTGTCAGAGCGCCGCTCTCCCCTATGGGGGATCGGATGACGACGGACCTGTCAGAGCGCCGCTCTCCCCTATGGGGGATCGGATGACGACGGACCTGTCAGAGCGCCGCTCTCCCCTATGGGGGATCGGATGACGACGGACCTGTCAGAGCGCCGCTCTCCCCTATGGGGGATCGGATGACGACGGACCTGTCAGAGCGCCGCTCTCCCCTATGGGGGATCGGATGACGACGGACCTGTCAGAGCGCCGCTCTCCCCTATGGGGGATCGGATGACGACGGACCTGTCAGAGCGCCGCTTTCCCCTATGGGGGATCGGATGACGACGGACCTGTCAGAGCGCCGCTCTCCCCTATGGTGGATCGGATGACGACGGACCTGTCAGAGCGCCGCTCTCCCCTATGGGGGATCGGATGACGACGGACCTGTCAGTGCGCCGCTCTCCCCTATGGGGGATCGGATGACGACGGACCTGTCAGTGCGCCGCTCTCCCCTATGGTGGATCGGATGACGACGGACCTGTCAGAGCGCCGCTCTCCCCTATGGGGGATCGGATGAAGAGGGACCTGTCAGAGCGCCGCTCTCCCCTATGGGGGATCGGATGACGACGGACCTGTCAGCGCCGCTTTCCTCTATGGGAGATCGGATGACAACGGACCTGTCAGAGCGCCGCTCTCCCCTATGGTGGATCGGATGATGACGGACCTGTCAGAGCGCTGCTCTCCCCTATGGGGGATCGGATGACAACGGACCTGTCAGAGCGCCGTTCTCCCCTATGGTGGATCGGATGACGACGGACCTGTCAGAGCGCTGCTCTCCCCTATGGGGGATCGGATGAAGAGGGACTTGTCAGAGCGCCGCTCTCCTCTATGGGGGATCAGATGACGACGGACCTGTCAGAGCGCCGCTCTCCCCTATGGGGGATCGGATGACGACGGACCTGTCAGTGCGCTGCTCTCCTCTATGTGGGATCGGATGAAGAGGGACCTGTCAGAGCGCCGCTCTCCCCTATGGGGGATCGGATGACAACGGACCTGTCAGAGCGCCGCTCTCCCCTATGGGGGATCGGATGAAGAGGGACTTGTCAGAGCGCCGCTCTCCCCTATGGGGGATCGGATGAAGAGGGACCTGTCAGAGCGCTGCTCTCCCCTATGGGGGATCGGATGACGACGGACCTGTCAGCGCCGCTCTCCCCTATGGGGGATCGGATGAAGAGGGACCTGTCAGAGCGCCGCTCTCCCCTATGGTGGATCGGATGACAACGGACCTGTCAGAGCGCCGCTCTCCCCTATGGGGGATCGGATGAAGAGGGACTTGTCAGAGCGCCGCTCTCCCCTATGGGGGATCGGATGAAGAGGGACCTGTCAGAGCGCCGCTCTCCCCTATGGGGGATCGGATGACGACGGACCTGTCAGCGCCGCTCTCCCCTATGGTGGATCGGATGACAACGGACCTGTCAGAGCGCCGCTCTCCCCTATGGTGGATCGGATGACAACGGACCTGTCAGAGCGCCGCTCTCCCCTATGGTGGATCGGATGACAACGGACCTGTCAGAGCGCCGCTCTCCCCTATGGTGGATCGGATGACAACGGACCTGTCAGAGCGCCGTTCTCCCCTATGGTGGATCGGATGACGACGGACCTGTCAGAGCGCTGCTCTCCCCTATGGGGGATCGGATGAAGAGGGACTTGTCAGAGCGCCGCTCTCCTCTATGGGGGATCAGATGACGACGGACCTGTCAGAGCGCCGCTCTCCCCTATGGGGGATCGGATGACGACGGACCTGTCAGTGCGCTGCTCTCCTCTATGTGGGATCGGATGAAGAGGGACCTGTCAGAGCGCCGCTCTCCCCTATGGGGGATCGGATGACAACGGACCTGTCAGAGCGCCGCTCTCCCCTATGGGGGATCGGATGAAGAGGGACTTGTCAGAGCGCCGCTCTCCCCTATGGGGGATCGGATGAAGAGGGACCTGTCAGAGCGCTGCTCTCCCCTATGGGGGATCGGATGACGACGGACCTGTCAGCGCCGCTCTCCCCTATGGGGGATCGGATGAAGAGGGACCTGTCAGAGCGCCGCTCTCCCCTATGGTGGATCGGATGACAACGGACCTGTCAGAGCGCCGCTCTCCCCTATGGGGGATCGGATGAAGAGGGACTTGTCAGAGCGCCGCTCTCCCCTATGGGGGATCGGATGAAGAGGGACCTGTCAGAGCGCCGCTCTCCCCTATGGGGGATCGGATGACGACGGACCTGTCAGCGCCGCTCTCCCCTATGGTGGATCGGATGACAACGGACCTGTCAGAGCGCCGCTCTCCCCTATGGTGGATCGGATGACAACGGACCTGTCAGAGCGCCGCTCTCCCCTATGGTGGATCGGATGACAACGGACCTGTCAGAGCGCCGCTCTCCCTTATGGTGGATCGGATGACAACGGACCTGTCAGAGCGCCGCTCTCCCCTATGGGGGATCGGATGAAGAGGGACTGTAGAGTCTGTCGTCACCTGATCCGCAGATCGGATGGAAAAGTAGGTTTTTCCTCCGTCACACTTTTTCGGATTGGAGCGGGTCGGATGTCAGCGGACATGTCACCGCTGACATCAGACGCTCCATAGAGGTCTATGGAGCGTCCGTTCAGGTCCGCCTAAAAAACTGACAGACGGACCTGAACGGATCGGGCGTGTGAAAGAGGCCTTAGTTTCATTGAAACGCATTATTGGAGCATTTCTCTAGAATTGACAATCTCACTCTATCCTCCGGGAGTAACAATGTAATAAGATGGGATTATTTCTGGTATGAAGACTTGAACATGCACTACACACACACACATTTAGCTGTGATATGGAATGGTTTCCTTTATAAAGACAAGTTTTGTTACAAGAATATTGCTTTTTTTTTTGTACAGAAGTACAACTGAAAAAAAAAATGAACAAAAAATCACAACGGAATCTGTGCAATCAGAATTGGCTGGTGTATGAGGGACTAAGCTAACCAACAGGAATAACGAAACAATGGTGATGCACCGTCAAGCTTCAGTGTGAAGCCATCAGTGGTGGTAATAGTCCCGACTGGAGCCGCTGGGATGATGGAGGTGGTAGATGCCAGTGATGAGATCTAGAGAAGCTGCCAGAGAGCCACCTCAGGGACCTCTGAAGAAAAGATGGGTGCTAGTAGCCATTTAGGAACTGTTTCAGAGGCAAAACTACGCCTTCAGGGAACCTCAGAGTGAGACACCTGTGAGGAGCCATCTGGGGAACTCCAAACTGAGAATTTGATCTGGGAGCGTGGCCCTAGGGGGCCGAGGAACCCACTGGAGAATCTTCAGAGGGAGACACCTGCAAGGAGCCATCTGGGGAACTCCAAACTGAGAATCTGATATAGGAGTGTGGCCCTCGGGGGCCAAAGAACCCACCAGAGAATCTTCAGAGGGAGACACCTGTGAGGAGCCATCTGGGGAACTCCAAACTGAGAATCTGATCTGGGAGCATGGCCCTAGGGGGCTGAGGAACCCACTGGAGAATCTTCAGAGGGAGACACCTGCAAGGAGCTGTGTGGGGAACTCCAAACTGAGAATCTGATATAGGAGCGTGGCCCTCGGGGGCCGAGGAACCCACTGGAGAATCTTCAGAGGGAGACACCTGTGAGGAGCCATCTGGAGAAATCCAAACTGAGAATCTGATCTGGGAGCGTGGCCCTGGGGTCCGAGGAACCCACCAGAGAACCTCAGAGAGAGACACCTGTGAGGAGCCGTCTGGGGAACTCCAAAAGGAGAATTTGATGTGAGAGTGTGACCCCGGGGTCCAAGAAACCCACCAGAGAACCTTCAGAGGGAGACGCCTGTGAGGAACCATCTGGGGAACTGCAAACTGATAATCTGATGTGGGAGCGTGGCCCTGGGGTCCGAGGAACCCACCAGAGAACCTCAGAGAGAGACACCTGTAAGGTGCTGTCTGGGGAATCCCACTCTGCTGATCACATGAAAAAGTTCTACCAAGGATCACCGTGGGGGGGGGGATTTCAGCAAATGTCTGTTTTTTCACGTTTGTGTCACAATAAACTTTTTATGCTCCTTCGCATTGTTTAGTGTGTTGGGGAAAATAAATCAAATATATTCCAAGAGAATACATTTTAATTCCAGGTGCTGGAACTACTGCAAAGCCCTGTATTAGGACTAGAGGAGCATTGTAAGCAGTGAGATAAGTCATATATAAGTATATATACTGTATAAGGAATAGATGATATCAGTGTGTGGGTTCACACCTCCCCCACCTCCTCTGTGTCAGGGACAGGATGTCAGAGGCTGCCGGTAAGATGGAACTTGCTGCTCCGCTCTATGCTAAAATCAGAGGTAAAAATAAGGCAGAACCTTCACTACTGGATGGACTTCTCCTTCGGGGCTTCCCGGTGCACCAAGCGTGAGTACTGACCCCCAACATGTGACTTGTGGTCACTCTCTCCCTGTATATGAATGTCATTGTGCCAGGGACCTGAGGTTTAAGTCCTCATAATGAAATGTCCTTATTCTGTATTACTGTATCATAGAGGGAGAGAAGTTCCAGTTCTCTGTAAATTATGGTGATAAGGTTGAGCTCAAGGCATAGAAAGTGATATAAACGAGTTTGAGATAAGAGAAATGAAGTGAAGTGGTGTGGTTGGTATGGATGATAAAGGGTGGCGATAATGGATGGTGATGTGGTACAGTCCTATATAGGGACAGTGAAGTGGTATGATTGGCATGAATGAGGAAAAGCGCTGATGTGCCGAACACCCCCCCCCCAGTTCAGTTCGCACCAGAACATGCAAACAGGAAAAAAACAGCATGGACCCCCCCCCCCGTCCATTACCAGGCCCTTCAGGTCTGGTGTAGATTTTAAGGGGAGCCCATTTTTTTTTTAAAAAGGGTGTGGAAGTCCCCCCAAAATCCATACCAGACCCTTATCCAGGGCTGCAGGAAAAGGGGGAGGCAAGAGGGCGCCCCCCCTCCTGAACCTTACCAGGCCACATGCCCTCAACATGGGGAGGGTGCTTTGGGGTCCCCCCAAAGCACCTTGTCCCCATGTTGATGGGGACAAGTGCCTCATCCCCACAATCCTTGCCCGGTGGTTGTGGGGGTCTGTGGGCGGGGGGCTTATCGGAATCTGGAAGCCCCCTTTAACAAGGGGGCCCCAAGATCCCCCCCATGTGAATGGGTATGGGGTCAATTGTACCCCTACCCATTCATCAAAAAAGTATCAAAAAAGTAAAAACGACAGGAGACAGTTTTGGACAATTCCTTTATTAAAAAAAATAAGTGTCCCGCGATGTCCATTCATCTTCAATCACGGCACCAACGGTCCCAAAAAAAAAGGAAAAACTCCGCCTCCATGGGAGGGGTCCCGCCAAGTGCAGCCTTTTTGCAGTGACAGCTGTTATATAGCCAAGGGCAGGGCCACCCAGTGACGTAACCAGGTGACCCCGCCCCTTCTGACATGGATGATGAAGGACGGTGATGTAGGAGTATTCTAGATAGGGACAATGGAGAGATGTGGTTGGTATGGATGATGAAGGACATTGATGTGGTACAATACAAAATAGGGATAATGGAGTGGTGTGGTTGGCATGGCTGATGAAGGACAATGATGTAGGAGTATTCTAGATAGGGATAATGGAGTGGTGTGGTTGGCATGGATGATGAAGGACACTGATGTAGAAGTAGTCTAGATAGGGATAATGGAGTGGTATGGCTGGTATGGTTGATGGACAGTGATGTGGTACAATTCAAGATATGGATAATGGAGTGGTGTGGTTGGAGTGGATGATGAAGGACGGTGATGCAGAAGTATTCTAGATAGGGATAATGGAGCGGTGTGGTTGGAGTGTATGATGAAGGGCGGTGATGTAGGAGTATTCTAGATAGGGATAATGGAGTGGTGTGGTTGGTATGGCTGATGGACAATAACATGGTACAGTCCTAGATAGAGATAATGGAGTGGTGTGGTTGGAATGGATGATGAAGGACGGTGATGCAGAAGTATTCTAGATAGGGATAATGGAGTGGTGTGGTTGGAATGGATGATGAAGGACGGTGATGTAGAAGTATTCTAGATAGGGATAATGGAGTGGTGTGGTTGGTATGGTTGATGGACGGTGATGTGGTACAATTCTAGATAGGGATAATGGGGTCTTGATTGTGGATGATGTGGGTGATCATAGACAATGATAATGGAGAACAGTGATGTGAAACAGTTAATGTGGCACAGTGGGGTTTAGAGATTGTAAAGTGCAGTCCATGGTGAAAGTGGTGATATGGTACCATTCTAGGTGGGAATCAGGATGTCTAATGGTTCCAGGTGGTGAACATGATGTGTTATCACTAGGTGATGAAGGTATGGAACAGTTCTCGGCATGAATGGTAATGTGGACAGTTCTTAAGAGTTATAATGAGATGGTGGAATTTGAGAAGATGAGGTGGTACAGTCCTGGGTGATGATGGGGATGTAGTATAGTTCCAGGCTGTGATAATGCAGGATTTTGGTTCAGGTTGTGGTAGTGGGACAGTACAGTTCTATAAATGATCAGCTTTTGGTGATGATAGTTTTAAGGCGGTTCTAGAATTCGATGATGAGTTAGTTATGGTAACTTTGTACATTTCTAGGTACTGTTGATGATGTGGAATAGTGCTGGGTAGTGATGAAGACTTTGGTTGTTTGGTAGGGTGATGTGGTAGAGCTCTAGATGGGGATGCAGATGTGGAAGTATAGTAAGTAGTGATGGTGACTTTGATTTTCTTCTTTGTAGGGGTAGTGATGTGGTAAAAGTCTAGGGGGGGGTGTCGGTGATGTGGTACAGTTCTAGGTACCCATAATGTTGTGGTACACCTTTCTCTAGAGATGGTGATGGGACACTGGTCTAGGACTGATGGTGATGTACACATCTAGGCAGTAGGGGTAACAGTACAGTTCTAAGCGGGGATAAATAGAAACTTGGTTCTTGGTAGGGAAGATAGGGGGGCGTCGGTTATGTGGTACAGTTCCAGGTACCCATAATGTTGTGGTACACCTTTCTCTAGTGATGGTGATGGAACCTTGGTTCTTGGTAGGGAAGATAGGGGGGCGTCGGTTATGTGGTACAGTTCCAGGTACCCATAATGTTGTGGTACACCTTTCTCTAGTGATGGTGATGGAACCTTGGTTCTTGGTAGGGAAGATAGGGGGGCGTCGGTTATGTGGTACAGTTCCAGGTACCCATAATGTTGTGGTGCACCTTTCTCTAGTGATGGTGATGGAACCTTGGTTCTTGGTAGGGACGATGGTCTAGCTCTAGGTATTGAAGGTGGTATCGATTTGTTGTGTCTAGTTTGGTAACAATCTAAGCTGAATTCTCTGGAATGTTCTCTTTTTTATACATTGATTATCTTATCAATAACCTTGGACTGTATTTCTCTCAGGTATAAAGCGCTCGCTGCCACTGGTTGGAGTTCATTGCAGTCTGCAGAAGAATGGTGAGCTGAAGGGACAGTACAAGACATTAATTGTCTGATGGTCATCTGTTCTTTCTTATGGGAGTGTAGATTGTAGAAGTATGTTCTCTGATTGCATAGAAGACGGTTGTGTGACCATTATGCCTTCTGCCTTCCCACAGGTTGAGAGAACATAAGAGAGATCCCTCTCTGGAGGACCCGATCCCTCAGGAGTATGTTCTGTACCTGATTCCTTCGGGGCCCCTAGGGACCTGCCTACAGGAGTTCTGGAAGGAGAGTCTCCGAGTGTGCGGGAAGAACAGAGCCCACTCCAGCTTCCCTCATATCACCTTGTGCCAGTACTTCACTGTACGTCCCACATTCATTGTTCCCGATATCAGAGGAAAACACCATGCAATAAAGGCTTGAGACCCATGGAAATGGTCACATGACTATGACCGAATCAGACAGATAATCAGCCAGTCACTGGGTGTCATATGTCGGGATGATAGAAAAGTGCTGATCACATGACTTGTCCACATGGAATGCCTTGGTCATCCATTTATAGACCAATAAGATTCCAGTAGGAGATAGAGATGGCTACAGAATTCGAATGGCATTTGAATGGGATTGCGGTGAATAGGTTTTTAGTGAATGAGATTGTGGTGAATGGTTGTGTGATAAATGGGATTGTAGTGAACGGTATTGTGGTGAATAATAGAGTGGTGAATGGGATTGCGGTAAATGGTTGTGTGGTGAATAGTAGTGGTAAATGGGATTGTGGTGAATGGATTGTGGTGAATTGGATTGCGGTGAATGGTTGTGTGGTGAATGGTAATGTGGTAAATGGGATTGTAGTGAATGGGATTGTGGTGAACGGCATTGTGGTGAATGGTAGTGTGATGAGCGGGGCTGCGGTGAATGGGATTGTAGTGAATGGTTGTGTGATGAATGATAGTGTGGTGATTGGGATTGCGATGAATGGGATTGCAGTGAATGGGGTTGTGGTGAATGGAATTGTGGTGAATGGTATTGTGGTGAATGGGATTGCGATGAATGGGATTGCAGTGAATGGGATTGCGGTGAATGGTAGTGCGGTGAATGGGTTGGCGGTGAATGGGAATGTGGTGAATGGTAGTGTGGTGAATGGGATTGTGGTGAACGACATTGTGGTGAATGGTAGTGTGATGAGCGGGGTTGCGGTGAATGGGATTGTAGTGAATGGTTGTGTGATGAATGATAGTGTGGTGAATGGGATTGCGGTGAATGGTAGTGGGGTGAAAAGGATTGTGGTGATTGGGATTGCGATGAATGGGATTGCGATGAATGGGATTGCAGTGAATGGGGTTGTGGTGAATGGAATTGTGGTGAATGGTAGTGTGGTGATTGGGATTGTGGTGATTGGGATTGTGATGAATGGGATTGCAGTGAATGGGGTTGTGGTGAATGGTAGTGTGATGAGCGGGGTTGCGGTGAATGGGATTGTAGTGAATGGTTGTGTGATGAATGATAGTGTGGTGAATGGGATTGCGGTGAATGGTAGTGGGGTGAAAAGGATTGTGGTGATTGGGATTGCAGTGAATGGGGTTGTGGTGAATGGTAGTGTGGTGATTGGGATTGTGGTGAATGGGATTGCAGTGAATGGGGTTGTGGTGAATGGTAGTGCGGTGAATGGGTTTGCGGTGAATGGGATGGCGGTGAATGGGAATGTGGTGAATGGGATGGCAGTGAATGGTAGTGTGGTGAATGGGATGGCAGTGAATGGTAGTGTGGTGAATGGGATGGCAGTGAATGGTAGTGTGGTGCATGGGATTGCGGTGAATGGAATTTGCAGAGAATGGGATTGCGGTGAATGGGATAGTTTTAGGTAAAATATGCAGCCAGTGTACAATCTACTTCTGAGACTCTGATTACCAGATATAGTTGTATGCATTTCATGTGTGGGACGTTCCGGTCCTTCGATGAGGCGGCTGCATCAGTTTTCATTGTTACCTTTCATAATACACTTCCTGTCCCGGCATAGATGGCTACGCTCACTCCTCCCCTGTATCTATGGGGGGAGCAATGATTACTACCCAGGCTGATCAACAAACATGTCTGCCTTTTCCCATCTTCATTACATGAAGGACTGGGAGATGGGGAGAGTTTACAGGAGAGATATACAGTATCTCACAAAAGTAAGTACACCCCTCAGTGACATTATTGTAAATCTTTTCTTCTATCTTTTCATGTGACAACACTGAAGAAATGACACTTGTCTACAATGTAAAGTAGTGAGTGTACAGCTTGTATAACAGTGTAAATTTGCTGTCCCCTCAAAATAACTCAACACACAGCCATTAATGTCTAAACCACTGGCAACAAAAGTCAGTACACCCCTAAGTGAAAATGTCCGAATTGAGCCCAAAGTGTCAATATTTTGTGTGGCCACCATTATTTTCCAGCACTGCCTTAACCCTCTTGGACATGGAGGTCACCAGAGCTTCACAGGTTGTCACTGGAGTCCTCTTCCCCTCCTCCATGATGACATCACAGAGCTAGTGGATGTTAGAGACCTTGCGCTCCTCCACCTACCGTTTGAGGATGTCCCACAGATGATCAATAGGGTTTAGGTCTGGAGACATGCTTGGCCAGTCCATCACCTTTACCCTCAGCTTCTTTAGCAAGGCAGTGGTGGTCTTGGAGGTGTGTTTGGGGTGGTTATCATGTTGGAATACTGCCCTGCGGTCCAGTCTCTGAAGGGAGGGGATCATGCTCTGCTTCAGTAGGTCACAGTACATGTTGGCATTTATGGTTCCCTCAATGATCTGTAGCCCCCCAGTGCCGGCAGCACGCATGCAGCCCCAGACCATGACACTCCCACCACCATGCTTGACTGTAGACAAGACACACTTGTCTTTGTCCTCCTCACCTGGTTGCCCCCACACACGCTTGTCACCATCTGAACCAAATAAGTTTATCTTGGTCTCATCGGACCACAGGACATGGTTCCAGTAATCCATGTCCTTTGTTCGCTGAAGACAAGCAGACTGTTTGTGGTATTTAGAAGAGGCTTCCTTCTGGGAGGACAGCCATGCAGACCAATTTGATGCAGTGTGCGGCGTATGGTCTGAGCACTGACACGCTGACCCCCCACCCCTACAACCTCTGCAGCAATGCTGGCAGCACTCATACCTCTATTTCCCAAAGACAACCTCTGGATATGACGCTGAGCACGTGACCTCAACTTCTTTGGTGGACCATGGCGAGGCCTGTTCTGAGGGGAACCTGTCCTGTTATACCGCTGGATGGTCTTGGCCACCGTGCTGCAGCTCAGTTTCAGGGTCTTGGCAATCTTCTTATAGCCTAGGCCATCTTTATGTAGAGCAACAATTCTTTTCTTCAGATCCTCAGAGAGTTCTTTGCCATGAGGTGCCATGTTGAACTTCCAGTGACCAGTATGAGAGAGTGAGAGCGATAACACCAAATTTAACACACCTGCTCCCCATTCACACCTGAGACCTTGTAACACTAACGAGTCACATGACACCGGGGAGGGAAAATGGTTAATTGGGCCCAATTTGGAGATTTTCACTTAGGGGTGTACTGACTTTTGTTGCCAGCGGTTTAGACATTAATGGCTGTGTGTTGAGTTATTTTGAGGGGACAGCAAATTTACACTGTTATACAAGCTGTACACTCACTACTTTACATTGTAGACAAGTGTCATTTCTTCAGTGTTGTCACATGAAAAGATACAAGAAAAGATTTACACAAATGTCACTGATGGGGTGTACTTACTTTTGTCAGATACTGTAACATTGTTTGTACATGGGAAGTAACAATGGCACAGCATTTCTGGCAGGATCACCAGGTATTTTCTGTACTTAATGAAAAATTTTGGACTTGGTTTTAGGTATTCTTTCATTTGTATACAGTTCTCATATGACTATATTGTTTAGTGTTTCCCAGACGAGACATCCAGATGGATTGGTTCTGATTGTCACTGTGTATGGCCACAGCTACTACAGATCAGGAAACTGGAGCTATGGACCTTCATCTGTACATCTGCATGTCTTCTGTCTAGGACACCTCTATAGAAATGATTCCATGATGTCACCACAGTGCTCATCAACCTGTCAGAGTTCATATGTGGCCTTCATAATATGATTCTTGCTGAAGAGATGATATTTCTGATGTACGTTTCTCTCTCCTCCTTGTGTCTGGCAGTGTGAAGATCGGAAGATTGAAGGTCTCTACAAGGCCCTGCAGATGGCTGGAGATAATTCTTCCTTCCCTCAGACCGTCTCTCTTTCCCTTTACTCGTCCGCTTCATTCATTGGATTCTTCATCAATAAACATCAGGCCGGGGCCATCCGGAGCTTTGTGGAGGAGTTCTGTAGTCTGGCCTCCACACATGCAGGTGATGTTCTCAAATAATGGACAGTAACCCTCTTCCTCTCCAGGAGAGTCAGAAGAATTCCCCATCCTTATATAATTATATTTTTTGATGACCCGTGAGGTATGGGGGTTGGGTATTCTCTGCTAAGATCAGCGCAAGGTCTGTTGTCGATTCTGTCTGAAATGATGAAGGGGAGGATACGGATTAGAGGTTGAGGATACAGGATAAAGGTTGAGGATACAGGATAGAGGTTGAGGATACAGGATAGAGGTTGAGGATACAGGATAGAGGTTGAGGATACGGGATAGAGGTCAAGGATACGGCATAGAAGTTGAGGATACAGGATAGAGGTTGAGGATAGAGGTTGAGGATACAGGATAGAGGTTGAGGATGCAGGATAGAGGTTGAGGATGCAGGATAGAGGTTGAGGATACAGGATAGAGGTTGAGAATACAGGATAGAGGTTGAGGATACAGGATAGAGGTCGAGGATACGGCATAGAGGTTGAGGATACAGGATAGAGGTTGAGGATACGGGATAGAGGTTGAGGATACAGGATAGAGGTTGAGAATACAGGATAGAGGTTGAGGATACAGGATAGAGGTTGAGGATACAGGATAGAGGTCGAGGATACGGCATAGAGGTTGAGGATACAGGATAGAGGTTGAGGATACAGGATAGAGGTTGAGGATACAGGATAGAGGTTGAGGATACAGGATAGAGGTCGAGGATACGGCATAGAGGTTGAGGATACAGGATAGAGGTTGAGGATACAGGATAGAGGTTGAGGATACAGGATAGAGGTTGAGGATACAGGATAGAGGTTGAGGATACAGGATAGAGAGTGAGGATACAGGATAGAGGTTGAGGATACAGGATAGAGGTTGAGGATACAGGATAGAGGTTGAGAATACAGGATAGAGGTTGAGGATACAGGATAGAGGTTGAGGATACAGGATAGAGAGTGAGGATACAGGATAGAGGTTGAGGATACAGGATAGAGAGTGAGGATACAGGATAGAGGTTGAGGATACAGGATAGAGGTTGAGGATACAGGATAGAGAGTGAGGATACAGGATAGAGGTTGAGGATACAGGATAGAGAGTGAGGATACAGGATAGAGGTTGAGGATACAGGATAGAGGTTGAGGATACGGGATAGAGAGTGAGGATACAGGATAGAGAGTGAGGATACAGGATAGAGGTTGAGAATACAGGATAGAGGTTGAGGATACAGGATAGAGGTTGAGGATACAGGATAGAGGTTGAGGATACGGGATAGAGGTTGAGGATACAGGATAGAGGTTGAGGATACAGGATAGAGGTTGAGGATACAGGATAGAGGTTGAGGATACAGGATAGAGAGTGAGGATACAGGATAGAGGTTGAGGATATAGGATAGAGGTTGAGGATACAGGATAGAGAGTGAGGATACAGGATAGAGGTTGAGGATACAGGATAGAGAGTGAGGATACAGGATAGAGGTTGAGGATACAGGATAGAGAGTGAGGATACAGGATAGAGGTTGAGGATACAGGATAGAGAGTGAGGATACAGAATAGAGAGTGAGGATACAGGATAGAGGTTGAGGATACAGGATAGAGGTTGAGGATACAGGATAGAGGTTGAGAATACAGGATAGAGGTTGAGGATACAGGATAGAGGTTGAGAATACAGGATAGAGGTTGAGGATACAGGATAGAGGTTGAGGATACAGGATACAGGTTGAGGATACAGGATAGAGGTTGAGGATACAGGATAGAGGTTGAGGATACAGGATAGAGGTTGAGGATACAGGATAGAGGTCGAGGATACAGGATAGAGGTCGAGGATACGGCATAGAGGTCGAGGATACAGGATAGAGGTTGAGGATACAGGATAGAGAGTGAGGATACAGGATAGAGAGTGAGGATACAGGATAGAGAGTGAGGATACAGGATAGAGGTTGAGGATACAGGATAGAGAGTGAGGATACAGGATAGAGAGTGAGGATACAGGATAGAGAGTGAGGATACAGGATAGAGGTTGAGGATACAGGATAGAGGTTGAGGATACAGGATAGAGGTTGAGGATACAGGATAGAGGTTGAGGATACAGGATACAGGTTGAGGATACAGGATAGAGGTTGAGGATACAGGATAGAGGTTGAGGATACAGGATAGAGGTTGAGGATACAGGATAGAGGTCGAGGATACGGCATAGAGGTTGAGGATACGGGATAGAGGTTGAGGATACAGGATAGAGAGTGAGGATACAGGATAGAGGTTGAGGATACAGGATAGAGAGTGAGGATACAGGATAGAGAGTGAGGATACAGGATAGAGAGTGAGGATACAGGATAGAGGTTGAGGATACAGGATAGAGGTTGAGGATACAGGATAGAGGTTGAGGATACAGGATAGAGAGTGAGGATACAGGATAGAGAGTGAGGATACAGGATAGAGGTTGAGGATACAGGATAGAGGTTGAGGATACAGGATAGAGGTTGAGGATACAGGATAGAGGTTGAGGATACAGGATAGAGAGTGAGGATACAGGATAGAGAGTGAGGATACAGGATAGAGAGTGAGGATACAGGATAGAGGTTGAGGATACAGGATAGAGGTTGAGGATACAGGATAGAGGTTGAGGATACAGGATAGAGAGTGAGGATACAGGATAGAGAGTGAGGATACAGGATAGAGAGTGAGAATACAGGATAGAGAGTGAGGATACAGGATAGAGGTTGAGGATACAGGATAGAGGTTGAGGATACAGGATAGAGGTTGAGGATACAGGATAGAGGTTGAGGATACAGGATAGAGGTTGAGGATATAGGACAGAGGTTGAGGATACAGGATAGAGGTCGAGGATACGGCATAGAGGTTGAGGATACGGGATAGAGGTTGAGGATACAGGATAGAGAGTGAGGATACAGGATAGAGGTTGAGGATATAGGATAGAGGTTGAGGATACAGGATAGAGGTTGAGGATACAGGATAGAGAGTGAGGATACAGGATAGAGGTCGAGGATACGGCATAGAGGTTGAGGATACGGGATAGAGGTTGAGGATACAGGATAGAGAGTGAGGATACAGGATAGAGGTTGAGGATATAGGATAGAGGTTGAGGATACAGGATAGAGGTTGAGGATACAGGATAGAGGTTGAGGATACAAGATGGGCAATGGCATGTTAGCAGACCTCACAAATGTCCCTGATCTGAAGGAACTGTCCCTCTATCGAAACCAATTATTTCTGTACCTCCTTCCTCCTCAGTTTTCCCTCTATATGGTGTGAAGTATACGCCTTTCTAGAAATGGATTCATGACTGAGTATTATGTACTGTATGTGTATGTATATGTGTGTGTGTGTGTGTGTGTGTGTGTGTGTGTGTGTGTGTACTGTATATAGTATTGTTATAGTGAGGTGACCCTCTGTCCTCCCTCGTATCTTCTCTCCTCAGATTGCTCCATCAGGTTGGTCTCTCGAGAGTTTCACTTGACTTTGGCACACAAATTCTCTCCGCACCTTCAAGGGACCCTGGAATGTCTGGCCAAATCCATCTGTCCTACTCAGAACTGTGTGTGGGAAGCCACACTTTACTCCAGGGATATGAGATTTGTTCATTACCAGGTACCTGGGGCACCAGGGGACGGGGGGACAGAGGGGACTGTGATAACAGGGGAATATATTCAACATATACAGAGTGCATTGTATGCAAAGTCCACTGCTGGTCTCCAGTTTCTGGTACAAAAGAACAGTCTGCAAGGCTGTGACCCCCTTCTCTCCTCACATTATGGAGTTCCTGGCACAGATGAGGATTCTGGAAGGTTGTGTTCCCTATTCTCTGTTCCTCACATTATAGACTTCTGGGCACAGATGAGGATTCTGGGAGGTTGTGTTCCCTCTTCTCTGCTCCTCCTCACATTATGGAGTGTCTGGTGCAGAAGGGTTCTGCATGGTTGTGTTCCCTATCCTCACATTATGGAGTTCCTGGCGCAGATGAGGATTCTGGGAGGTTGTGTTACCTCTTTTCTGCTCCTCCTCACATTAAGGAGTTCCTGGCGCAGATGAGGGTTCTGGGAGGTTGTGTTCCCTCTCCTCTGCTCCTCACATTATGAACTTCCTGGTGCAGATGAGGGATCTGGGAGGTTGTGTTCCCTCTTCTCTGCTCCTCCTCACATTATGGAGTTCCTGGCACAGATGAGGGTTCTGGGAGGTTGTGTTCCCTCTTCTCTGCTCCTCCTCACATTATGGAGTTCCTGGCACAGGTGAGGGTTCTGGGAGGTTGTGTTCCCTATTCTCTGCTCCTCTACACATTATGGACTTCCCGGCACAGATGAGGATTCTGGGAGGTTGTGTTCCCTCTTCTCTGCTCCTCCTCACATTATGGAGTTTCTGGCGCAGATGAGGGTTCTGGGAGGTTGTGTTCCCTCTTCTCTGCTGCTCCTCACATTATGGACTTCCCGGCACAGATGAGGATTCTGGGAGGTTGTGTTCCCTATTCTCTGTTCCTCACATTATAGACTTCTGGGCACAGATGAGGATTCTGGGAGGTTGTGTTCCCTCTTCTCTGCTCCTCCTCACATTATGGAGTTTCTGGCGCAGATGAGGGTTCTGGGAGGTTGTGTTCCCTCTTCTCTGCTCCTCTTCACATTATGGAGAATTGTTAGAGGTTCTGTTCCCCTTTCTCCACTGCTCCTCACGATGTGGAGTTTTTAGTACAGAAGAGAATTCTGGGAGGCTGTATCCCCCATCCATTCTCCTTCTCACTTTATGGAGTTCCTGGTACAGAAGAGTTCAATAGAGAGAAACCACCGCGGAGAGATTACATCTCCAGTATGAGTAGCCAACATCCCGTGATACTGTATGGAAAAATCAAAAAAAGTGGGACTTTAGGGGAAAACTACAGTAAAACCTTGGTTTGAGACTAACTTGGTTTGAAAGCGTTTTGCAAGACAAGCAAAATGTTTTAATAAATGTTGCCTTGATATACAAGCGATGTCTTGATATAAGAGTAGCGTCATGTCACAACTGAGTATAAAAAAGAAGAGAGGAGCCTCTAAGTGTAGCAATATGGTTACATTTAATGAAGGTACAACATTTATCAACTTATTGCTACACTTAGAGGTGCCTCTCTTCTCTTTTGTACCCTGTAAAAAAATGCTTTGATATACAAGTGCTTTGGATTACAAGCATGTTTCTGGAACGAATTATGCTCGCAAACCAAGGTTTTACTGTATAATGCAAATAAAACATAAAAGACTTTATTTAAAGTGTTAAAAGCATATTGGTACAGAACATCACCATAGCAGTACATGATACATAATACACATTGAGTACCCAGCTCATGAAGAGCTAGTGAAAAGCATAGAAAGGACCTCTCATGTATCCCGACACGTTTCGAGAGTCTTGAAGTATATCCCTTCTTCAGGGACATTGAGAAGACTATAATTTTTGGAGGAAAACTCTGGAAGAAAAACAAAGTATGCAGTTCAAAGACATAGGGCAAATGTTACGCCTACATATGGATCGCATCAGCCGTGAAATCATGTACATACCAATACTGCGTTATAGAGTAAAACATTCCTTGGAAAATACAGGGTGGAGCTGAATAAAAATTATAGGGTTTCCTGTTGGAAAAGCGACCAAATGAATGGAAAACCCAAAGGCCCAGGATGTCCCACACAAGGATTCCAAAAAGGGGGGTTTGCAGCCAAA
The DNA here is from genome assembly GCA_037952925.1 of Lithobates clamitans. Taxonomy (NCBI): domain Eukaryota; kingdom Metazoa; phylum Chordata; class Amphibia; order Anura; family Ranidae; genus Lithobates; species Lithobates clamitans. The sequence continues at coordinate 20,586 of JBBGZY010003659.1, forward strand.
GCACGGGGCGAGAAGTAAGAGATGTGCCAATGGTCTATCTTGAAAATGGATAAGCACACAGGTGAGATGGTTCAACCTGCAGGGGAAAAAATGAGTGCATGGCAATAAAATGTGAAGGCCAAAGAAAGGATCATAGATATCATAATAGAATAAGAAGTGACACGCCAAAGCATTGAGAAGCATAGGGCACTATCAAAAAGTTGCCAACAATGAAGTAGGCATTGTCAAAACCATCATGGTCTATATATATTTTTACGTAGGGGAGATTACAATAATTGATAAGTAGATAATGAGGCCAACATTTTATGAGGGTACTGTACGCCGCCATAAATCCTATATATAAAATGATTGAGCAGACCACTAATGACCATACATATATTGCTAGTGTTTCTATCCATGCATATAAGTAAAGAGTGCCTTGTGCCTGTTCCTGCGTTTTGCAGGCTGACACAGGCAAAAAAGACACTGTGGTAAAGCCGCCTCCATAAAGCATGCTGTGGGCATGTGCACATAAAAAGGAAGGGGTCACAGGAGGAAGACCACAAAGGTTGATGAGACCTACCTAAATGGTGTGGTTAAAGAGGCACAAACGCCGTGTTTCCATAAAGATCTCCAGAGCAGCAGCATCCGCAATAGGCAGATACGCCGTCTGGGATTATATGCAGACGCCCGCACATGCACAGTACAGACGTTGGTCACGTTGTGACGTCCCGCCTCATCATGGATGCGATAACAGGTGGTGCAGAGTGTGACGAAGGAGGATAGAGGGGCGTGAGTGGATCTAAGTGTCAATACGTGGTCGTGGCTTGCAGCCAATGCCATCAAAAGGAAAGGCATCACTTAGCATGGGAGACCGTAAGAGGGATCCCCAGAGCCACACGTGCACGTTGCCCTCCCACCCAGAAGAGTGGAAGAACATCATGCACCCACAGCTCACCGTCGCACAATATGCAGCAGATGCATTGAACAATGCGCAAAGCCACACTAGATGGACATGCACAGCATCCCACAGTCTCTTGTACAAAGAGGCCCTCCACACTAGATGGACATGTACAGCATCCCACAGTCCCTCATACAAAGAGGCCCACCACACTAGATGGACATGCACAGCATCCCACAGTCTCTTGTACAAAGAGGCCCTCCACAGTAGATGGACATGTACAGCATTCCGCAGTCCCTCATACAAAGAGGCCCACCACACTAGATGGACATGTACAGCATCCCGCAGTCCCTCATACAAAGAGGCCCACCACACTAGATGGACATGTACAGCATCCCGCAGTCCCTCATACAAAGAGGCCCTCCACACTAGATGGACATGTACAGCATTCCGCAGTCCCTCATACAAAGAGGCCCACCACACTAGATGGACATGCACAGCATCCCACAGTCTCTTGTACAAAGAGGCCCTCCACACTAGATGGACATGTACAGCATTCCGCAGTCCCTCATACAAAGAGGCCCACCACACTAGATGGACATGTACAGCATCCCACAGTCTCTTGTACAAAGAGACCCACCACACTAGATGGACATGTACAGCATCCCGCAGTCCCTCATACAAAGAGGCCCACCACACTAGATGGACATGTACAGCATCCCGCAGTCCCTCATACAAAGAGGCCCTCCACACTAGATGGACATGTACAGCATTCCGCAGTCCCTCATACAAAGAGGCCCACCACACTAGATGGACATGCACAGCATCCCACAGTCTCTTGTACAAAGAGGCCCTCCACACTAGATGGACATGTACAGCATTCCGCAGTCCCTCATACAAAGAGACCCACCACACTAGATGGACATGTACAGCATCCCGCAGTCCCTCATACAAAGAGGCCCTCCACACTAGATGGACATGTACAGCATCCCGCAGTCCCTCATACAAAGAGGCCCACCACACTAGATGGACATGTACAGCATCCCACAGTCTCTTGTACAAAGAGGCCCACCACACTAGATGGACATGTACAGCATCCCACAGTCCCTCATACAAAGAGGCCCTCCACACTAGATGGACATGTACAGCATCCCGCAGTCCCTCATACAAAGAGGCCCTCCACACTAGATGGACATGTACAGCATCCCACAGTCCCTCATACAAAGAGGCCCACCACACTAGATGGACATGTACAGCATCCCGCAGTCCCTCATACAAAGAGGCCCACCACACTAGATGGACATGTACAGCATCCCGCAGTCCCTCATACAAAGAGGCCCACCACACTAGATGGACATGTACAGCATCCCGCAGTCCCTCATACAAAGAGGCCCTCCACACTAGATGGACATGTACAGCATCCCGCAGTCCCTCATACAAAGAGGCCCACCACACTAGATGGACATGTACAGCATCCCACAGTCTCTTGTACAAAGAGGCCCTCCACACTAGATGGACATGTACAGCATCCCACAGTCCCTCATACAAAGAGGCCCACCACACTAGATGGACATGTACAGCATCCCACAGTCCCTCATACAAAGAGGCCCTCCACACTAGATGGACATGTACAGCATCCCGCAGTCCCTCATACAAAGAGGCCCACCACACTAGATGGACATGTACAGCATCCCGCAGTCCCTCATACAAAGAGGCCCTCCACACTAGATGAACATGCACAGCATCCTGCAGTGCCACATACAAAGAGGCCCTCCACACTAGATGGACATGCACAGCATCCCGCAGTCCCTCATACAAAGAGGCCCACCACACTAGATGGACATGTACAGCATCCCGCAGTCCCTCATACAAAGAGGCCCTCCACACTAGATGGACATGCACAGCATCCTGCAGTGCCACATACAAAGAGGCCCTCCACACTAGATGGACATGCACAGCATCCCACAGTCCCTCATACAAAGAGGCCCTCCACACTAGATGGACATGCACAGCATCCTGCAGTGCTACATACAAAGAGGCCCTCCACACTAGATGGACATGTACAGCATCCCGCAGTCCCTCATACAAAGAGGCCCTCCACACTAGATGGACATGTACAGCATCCTGCAGTGCCGTGTACAAAGAGGCCCTCCACACTAGATGGACATGTACAGCATCCCGCAGTCCCTCATACAAAGAGGCCCACCACACTAGATGGACATGTACAGCATCCCGCAGTGCTGCGTACAAAGAGGCCCACCACACTAATCGAATCCATCTAATGTGGTGGGACTCTATGTACGCGGCACTGCGGGATGCTGTACATGTCCATCTAGTGTGATGGGCCTCTTTGTACGAGGGACTGCGGGATGCTGTACATGTCCATCTAGTGTGGTGGGCCTCTTTGTACAAGGGACTGCGGGATGCTGTACATGTCCATCTAGTGTGGTGGGCCTCTTTGTACATGGCACTGCGGGATGCTGTACATGTCCATCTGTTGTGATGGGCCTCTTTGTACACGGCATTGCGGGATGCTGAGCATGTCCATCATGTCCCGACCTCCCTAACCAATGTATGATCTATACATTCAGGAATCTGTCAGTACAATCAGTTCTTTATCCATAGATGTGTAATGATGTGTCCTCTTCTTCCAGACACTCCGAGCCGTGTTCCCATTCAGTCCGGTGAATGAAGATGAATTAACGCTCAGACAGGAAGATTATGTGTTTGTAGACCCCTCTCAGATCCCGCACTCTCCTCAGGGGTGGCTCATGGCGGTGTCACACAGGACGGGAAGTTGGGGGCTGGTACCAGAGAACTACCTGGAGAGAACCTCCGAAACTGTCACCTGGATACAACACCGGTAAGAGTCTGTGACACGGCAACTAAATGAGGTTTGATGTACGTAAAGTAATGCACTTGGTAGATCATAGATTTATTAATCTCACAATCTAGTTGGGGTACATCTGGAGGGTCACCACCTCAAGGGTCCCCAGGCATACAGCTCACAAAGCGCACTGTTCCCCCAAATGCCAGGGCCCATAATCGGTAGGCAAGAGGCTGGCATTCAGTCCCCTCCAAAAGCCTCTGTCCCGGGTGAGTCTGTCACAATTAGTAAGACCTCTTCTTCACTAGGCATTCAGTTCTGGGCACTAGTTCACAAGGAGGACATTGTAAAGGGGAATCCAGAGAAGGTCACGGAGGACATTGTAGAAATGGAGACCGGAGAAGGTCATGGAGGACATTGTAGATATGGAGACCAGACATGGTCATGAATGACATTGTAGAAATGGAGAGAGTCCAGAAAAAGTCATGCAGGAGCTCTGTTATGAGGAGAGTTCAGCCAAAGTGACTTTATTGCCCCAATGAAAGGCGAGATACGATTGATCACCCTATAGAAATACAGAAATGGCCCATCTAGTAAATGTAGTGCAGTTCTTCACTGTAAGGACATTACAAGCAGCAAGGAGGCGCTCTTTGTCTCTGGGGGCACATAACATGTGGTGTGGAACATAGACTTCCTCTGGGGATTGTTTAGTCTGTGGTGTGGGTGGTGGTAGGTCAGTGTCATTGGTACCATCCTGTATATCCCATCTGCTGGTATTATGATTGTGATATCGTGGTGATTATTTATTATAATCCAGAGACATTGAATGTTCATAGATTGTCTTCTGTCAGATGTTACAGATTCCTTCCAGGCCCAGAGCAGCCGGCAGATCAGCCAGAATCTGATGGAGAAAGAAGAGACAGGAAGCCCCCCATCACACAGGTATCATGTCCCCGTGTGTGTGTGCCGAGACATTACCACCATGTCAGTATTATCTGTACAGAGGGCATTGTCCTCACACAGTGTGATTACTGGTTTGTATACCAAGTGTGCGTTCCATACTGAGCAGCAGGGCGGTGCCAGACTAACAAGTGGTGCCTGAAAAGCACAGAGAAGCATGGAAGGTGTGGTATGTAATATACACTGAAGAATTTAGTATACAGCACAGGGCAGCATGTAGTATATACAGTGGATATAGAAAAGAATGTCCCAACCTCCCCTTTAAAATGATCCAATTTTCTTGCTTTGCAGCCAGAAATGAAGACAGACACCGTTTTCATTTTATCCAGCTGTATTTATGAGTGCACAAACATGTCAGAGAGACAGAATCACTGAGTTAGACAGAATCACTGAGTTAGAGGAGGGATCCCCCCCTCCTCGTGTCAGTATTTTGTTGCACCCTCTTTTGCTATAATTCCAGCCTTCAGTGTTGGGATGTCTCGGGTAACTTTGCACATCTAGACTTTGCAATATTTGCCTGCTCTTCTCTGCAGAATGGCTTGGGTTCAGTTACAACCACTGTGTGCTCGTTGGTGGACATTCCCCGCCTTCTCCTCCAACCACTGTGTGCTCATTGGTGGACATTCCCTGCCTTCTCCTCCAACCACTGTGTGCTCATTGGTGGACATTCCCCGCCTCCTTCTCCAGCCACTGTGTGCTCATTGGTGGACATTCCCTGCCTTCTCCTCCAACCACTGTGTGCTCATTGGTGGACATTCCCTGCCTTCTCCTCCAACCACTGTGTGCTCATTGGTGGACATTCCCTGCCTTCTCCTCCAACCACTGTGTGCTCATTGGTGGACATTCCCGCCTTCTTCTCCAGCCACTGTGTGCTCATTGGTGGACATTCCCTGCCTTCTCCTCCAACCACTGTGTGCTCATTGGTGGACATTCCCTGCCTTCTCCTCTAACCACTGTGCTCATTGGTGGACATTCCCCACCTTCTCCTCCAACCACTGTGTGCTCATTGGTGGACATTCCCCACCTTCTCCTCCAACCACTGTGTGCTCATTGGTGGACATTCCCTGCCTTCTCCTCCAACCACTGTGTGCTCATTGGTGGACATTCCCTGCCTTCTCCTCCAACCACTGTGTGCTCATTGGTGGACATTCCCGCCTTCTTCTCCAGCCACTGTGTGCTCATTGGTGGACATTCCCTGCCTTCTCCTCCAACCACTGTGTGCTCATTGGTGGACATTCCCCACCTTCTCCTCCAACCACTGTGTGCTCATTGGTGGACATTCCCTGCACTCTCCTCCAACCACTGTGTGCTCATTGGTGGACATTCCCCGCCTTCTCCTCCAACCACTGTGTGCTCATTGGTGGACATTCCCCGCCTTTTTCTCCAGCCACTGTGTACTCATTGGTGGACATTCCCTGCCTTCTCCTCCAACCACTGTGTGCTCATTGGTGGACATTCCCCGCCTTCTCCTCCAACCACTGTGTGTTCATTGGTGGACATTCCCTGCCTTCTCCTCCAACCACTGTGTGCTCATTGGTGGACATTCCCCGCCTTCTCCACCAACCATTGTGTGCTTATTGGTGGGGATTCTTTTCTATACACGCTGCAGTACATAATGGCATGTTTAATGTAACCTATGAAGGCAGAATGAGGTGTAGGATGAGGTACGGGATGTAGGGTGAGGTATGAGGTATACGTGAGATATAGGGTAAGGTATAGGATGAGGTACAAGGTGCGGGGTGAGGTATGAGGTATAGGGTGAGGTATAGAATGAGATATGAGGTGTAGGGTGAGGTACAAGGTATACGGTGAGGTACGAGGTATACGGTGTGTCTGCGGATGAGAGGAGAGCAATAGGTGAGGCAGGAAGTTGGTGGAGGAAATGGATGGTGGATGTGGTTGGTGAGTTCTCAGTAATCTGATGTAATGATCTACCATGTCTCTACTACAGGAATCATCTGCAGGTGACATATCCCCCCCCCACAAACACACTACATATTACCCATCCCCATATCCCTCCATATTACTACACCACCCCCCCATATTACTGCACCCCCCCATATTACTGCACCCCCCCATATTACTACACCCCCATATGCCTCCATATTACTGCACCCCCCATCCCTCCATATTGCTACACCCCCCCATATCCCTCCAGATTACTACATCCCCCCATATTACTGCACCCCCCCCATATCCCTCCATATCACTGCACCCCCCCCATATCCCTCCATATTGCTACACCCCCCCATATCCCTCCATATTACACCCCCCCATATCCCTCCATATTGCTACACCCCCCTATATCCCTCCAGATTACTACACCTCCCATATCCCTCCATATTACTTCACCTCCCACCCCATATTACTACACCCCCCATATTCCCCAAGATTACTACACCCCCATGTCCCTCCATATTACTGCACCCCCCATATCCCTCCATATTACTGCACCCCCCATATTCCCCCAGATTACTACACCCCCCATGTCCCTCCATATTACTGCACTCCCCCCCCCCATATTACTACACCCCCCCCCCCCCTCATCCCTCGCATATTACTGCACCCTGTTGTGGATTAAAATTCAGCTTCTCCTATAAGCAAACAATTTTGTTGTGCTTAAAAGCACAAATACAGCTTTCTTGTATAATGTTGGGAAAGTGCGCTTGTATATCTCCAAGTAACACAGACGCTGGTATCATGTTGAGCTCAGCAGAATCCTGCCATAGAATGCTCTACTGCTTTTATTTATACTGTAAACATGACGTCGTGTGCAGAGCCATGCAGCAAGTGTCCTGTAAGACATAAATTGTCTCACAATTTGAACACTACTTACATGGCTCTGTGCACATTCCCACCCTACCAATGACGCGAGCCGTACTCTGTCATGGCTCAGCGGGGCATAATTTTGTATGGTTATACTATGGTTCCCATGTACAAAGATCTGCTTGCTTGGAGCGTTAATGCAGTCGCCATGAGGTGGCCAGTCTCTTGGTGAGGCATAAACAAACATCCTTAAAAGAGCAAACAGATCTGCCATGTCCACAGGAAGGTTTCCGCAGCCAATGGTCTTCCACCAACGTCTGTATGTGCGAATACCCTTGCATGAGCGTATTACAGCAAAACTGACACTGGGGGACATCTGACAACATACATTAATAAAAATTTCCACAACAGTCCCTCTTTGTCATATGCTCCCATGTGTCCCTCGATAAATCTTGATCTTCTTCTTACACCTGGAAATGAATCAGTCCTTACAGTCCATATGAGTTCATGAAAAGGAAAACACGACTTGACTCGTAGACTCTGTTCTACAGGAGGGATGACTTAGAGGAGGACATGAAGGCCGGTCGGTCTGGGATCCTCTGTGTCTTGGGCTTCGGGGCGTCTCATCTCAGTGAGGAAGATGTGGTCATCTGCTCGGGCTCTGTTCACTCGTCCAATCAGTCAACAGGAGCACCTCATCACGACATAAAGAAGGAACAGAAATAAAAACAACATGAGGATATATACCTCTACTTCCTTCAACCATGATCCGATGGAAAATAAAAAATCCCCCAAGATTCCCAGACCCTTAAAAGGGTTCCAACCTTCACTAGCTATAGCTCTGGCTTTGCCTTGCAGGGCTCTAAACCTTATCCATATGGGCCTGAACTCTGTCACTAGTATCCCCGATCCAGATATAACAATCTTTACCTATGAATTCACAGAAACCCCCCATGGATGCCAACAGATAATCAAATGCCATCTTTTAAAGAAGGTTAGAAGAGTCTTGATCTGCCGTTGTTCCTGTGGGATCTTCCTTGTAGCTTCAACAGTTACACTGAACATCCCATCCACACTGGATGAGAAATTGTTCAATTGTTTCATAAGCTCAGCCCCCACCCTGTAAAAGCAGGAAACCATGCCCAGACTTGGTCGGGGTTGGTGAACAATTCCCTTCTAGCTGTTCCTGCCATTCTTACCTTCTCTCGTTCCATCAGATCCTCACGATCGGCCACACCATAAAATGCTAGGACGAATTTCACCCGGACGCATGAACCTCTTGCATTAGGGGGAATTACTTTATAAGCTGTAGACCTGCATAAATACCAAACTAAAGTTGAAGCACACTTGTGGGCTACCTAGTAGTCCCAATACCCAAACTGGCACGAAACAGAGCTATTGTTGAAACTATAACTAATTTTACCCTCTATAAATGTATTGGTAAATTCTATTGACAAGAGTCTGTTTGGAGTTTTTACTAGTTTGTCAAAACTCCTCATATCAATATGAACATTATATATAGCATGTACCGCTGTCATCGCTGGGGTACTAAAGCTCTGTGGAGATTCAGATTAGACCCAGCAATTGGTCCTGTTCACTTTCTTAGCTAGTTGGAGAATTCACTAAGCTAAAAATATAAATAGACAAAGATACTCCTCATCCTTTGGTGTAGTTGAGCAGCTGCTTGCAGTGGCTGGCGTGGATCCAGTTGTCTCGTCCCTCACCTGGTTGGAAAGAATGTAAACTGGTTATTGTGTCAGGGTCCAGGAGGGACTCATGAACCTTGTGGTGGACCTTTTGAAGTTCATGTTACAATGAGTGCACCTACGCCATCATCTGAGAATGTAGGCGACAGCTGCAGAGGAAAGTACAACCCTGTTTTTGGTTGACCTCCAAAACAAACCTCATATGGCGATAACCCAGACATGTGGGAACTCGATGACTGTGGTCACTGCATAACCTGTGGCTTACCATCTGGGGTGTAATACCTGGATCCATTGACAAAAAGGTTCTTAGCATCCGGGATGGGAGCCTCCTTCACTGGACTGCTGGTTGCTGATTCAAATTCCATCAAAGAAAGACAGTCGTGGAACATGTCATCCTACTAGGTCACAAACTTGGTTAAAATTAGAGAGTTTAGTATTATTGGTTTGAAAATTGTCATTCTCACCATTATCCACCCCATTTTCTTCCTCATTACAAACTGGAGGAAGAGACGCAGGGTTTAGAATGGTGCAGAAAAAAAAAACAACGCCTCTTTTAGGCTTTTGTATTTATGCATGTGTTCATCTATCTACATACACCTGCTTTCTTTGTCATACGCTTTCAGGAACTCCTTGGACCTCAAAAAGATGCTTATAAGCAAAAGTTATTACTCTATCCTTCATCTTTAACCTGCAAAGAATGGCAAACAATACAACATTCGTGTACATTGGTAAATTGTCACTGACATTCCTCCAAACCGACAACAACAAAACCCTCTGTAACCCTTACTTTCACGTTCCTACAAAAATACAATGGCCGCAACGCACAGGAGGGCTGCCGCGGCGGGTTCTAACATATTGCTACATACAAACAGTTAGAAGACTAACCCTTTCATGACTAAGCCTATTTTTGAAATGTGGTGTTTACAAGTTAAAATCCGTATTTTTTGCTAGAAAATTACTTATAGTTCCCAAACATTATATATATATTTTTTAGCAGAGAATCTAGAGAATAAAATGGAGATTGTTGCAATATTTTATATCACACGGTATTTGTGTAGCAGTGTTTTAAACGCAAATTTTTGGAAAAGGGACACTATCATGAATTTTAAAAAATACAAACAGTAAAGTTACCCCAATTTTTTTTTATAATGTGAAAGATGATGTTACGCCGAGTAAATAGATACCAAACATGTCACCCTTTATAATTGCACGCACTCGTGGAATGGCGACAAACTACGGTACCTATGAATTTCCATAGGTGACGCTTTAAATTTTTTTTACGGTTACCAGATTAGAGTTACAGAGGAGGTCTAGGGCTAGAATTATTGCTCTTGCTCTGACGATCGCGGCGATACCTCACATGTGTGATTTGAACACCGTTTACATAGGCGGGCGCGACTTCCGTATGCGTTTTCTTCGCTGTGCGAGCTCGCGGGGACGGGGGCGCTTTAAAAATTTTTTTTTTTTTTATACTTGTAAATTGTGTTAAAAAAAACATTTTTTTTTAAAAATTTTATTGCTGTCACAAGGAATGTAAACATCCCTTGTGACAGTAATAGGTGGTGACAGGTACTCTTTATGGAGGGATCGGGGGGTCTAAAAGACCCCCGATCCCTCTTTTGCACTTCACAGTATTCAGATCGCCGAAAACGGCGATTCTGAACACTATATATTTTTTTAAAACCGGCGACATTGGCAGCCGAGTAAACGGGAAGTGACGTCATGACGTCACTTCTGCGCTTACATTGAGAAGGCTGGAACGAAGCCGCCCACAGCTTCGTTCCAGCCCGCCCCCAGCCGCCGAAGGCAGCCGATTGGACACCGGGCTTCCCGGTCACACGGGAGGCCCAGTAAGAGCGGTGGGAGGCGGCAGGAGGGGGGGATGTCCCCTCCCGCTTCTCTGGTATAACAGCCGAGCGGCTTTTAGCTGCATTGGTTGTTATACTCGGATAGCCGATCGCCCGCTGTAAACAACGGTACCGGGATGATGCCTGCAGCTGCAGGCATTATCCCGGTATAACCCCGGAAAGCCGAGTACGCAGATGTGCGTACGGTCGGCGGGAAGGGGCTAAAACACGAGACAAACATTTAGATACAAATGTGAGGGAGATATTTCATAGTTTCCAGAATCAAAACAAGCAGATGTCTAAGAGACCCAGGGGTGGGTGGTGGCAGTGCCTGTTCACCGGGCCTCTATATAGAGCTCTTCAAGGATGTTGAGGATGGAATTGTCTTCCACACTAATTTCAGGAGACATAGGCATAACTGTCTCTATTTCATTATTGGCCGTGGTTTGACTTCCCGCTTCCTTAAGTAAATAGTAACGTTGAATGGTGAGTTTCCGTACATATTTATTCAGATCAATAAACAGCTCAAACAACTCTACATAAACAGCCTGAGCACAGACAGTGAGATCTCCTCCTCGGCTGTTCCCCACACAGCACAGAGCTGAGATCTGATTCTCTATCACACAGCTACGATCTGCACTGTGTGTAGCTGGTGATTACAGCCGTGCTGCCGTTCTGTCCAGGAATTTCACAATATATTCACCAGCTATACACAGTGCAGATCGTAGCTGTGTGAGAGAGAATCAGATCTCAGCTCTGTGCTGTGTGGAGAAGAGCCGAGGAGGAGATCTCACTGTCTGTGCTCAGGCTGTACAGTGCAGGGATGGGAGATGGCCGGGCACAGTGTCAGCTGTGGAAAGGGGTTGTGAGTGGGAAGCTTTAGGGGGGCACAACTGAAATCTGGGGGGGGGGCTCATGCCTCACACTGACCTGAACACACATCTCACCACCCCACTGACCTGAACACACATCTCACCACCCCACTGACCTGAACACACATCTCACCACCCCACTGACCTGAACACACATCTCACCACCCCACTGATCTGAACACACATCTCACCACCCCACTGACCTGAACACACATCTCACCACCCCACTGACCTGAACATACATCTCACCACCCCACTGACCTGAACACACATCTCACCACCCCACTGACCTGAACATACACGAGGCACATCTCACCACCCCACTGACCTGAACATACATCTCACCACCCCACTGACCTGAACACACATCTCACCACCCCACTGACCTGAACATACACGAGGCACATCTCACCACCCCACTGACCTGAACACACATCTCACCACCCCACTGACCTGAACACACATCTCACCACCCCACTGACCTGAACATACACGAGGCACATCTCACCACCTCACTGACCTGAACATACACGAGGCACATCTCACCACCCCACTGACCTGAACATACACGAGGCACATCTCACCACCCCACTGACCTGAACATACACGAGGCACATCTCACCACCCCACTGACCTGAACATACACGAGGCACATCTCACCACCCCACTGACCTGACCACACATCTCACCACCCCACTGACCTGAACATACACGAGGCACATCTCACCACCCCACTGACCTGAACATACATCTCACCACCCCACTGACCTGAACACACATCTCACCATCCCACTGACCTGAACACACATCTCACCACCCCACTGACCTGAACATACACGAGGCACATCTCACCACCCCACTGACCTGAACATACATCTCACCACCCCACTGACCTGAACACACATCTCACCACCCCACTGACCTGAACACACATCTCACCATCCCACTGACCTGAACACACATCTCACCACCCCACTGATCTGAACACACATCTCACCACCCCACTGACCTGAACACACATCTCACCACCCCACTGACCTGAACATACACGAGGCACATCTCATCACCCCACTGACCTGAACACACATCTCACCACCCCACTGACCTGAACATACACGAGGCACATCTCACCACCCCACTGACCTGAACATACACGAGGCACATCTCACCACCCCACTGACCTGAACATACACGAGGCACATCTCACCACCCCACTGACCTGAACATACACGAGGCACATCTCACCACCCCACTGACCTGAACATACACGAGGCACATCTCACCACCCCACTGACCTGAACATACACGAGGCACATCTCACCACCCCACTGACCTGACCACACATCTCACCACCCCACTGACCTGAACATACACGAGGCACATCTCACCACCCCACTGACCTGAACATACATCTCACCATCCCACTGACCTGAACATACATCTCACCACCCCACTGACCTGAACACACATCTCACCATCCCACTGACCTGAACACACATCTCACCACCCCACTGACCTGAACATACACGAGGCACATCTCACCACCCCACTGACCTGAACACACATCTCACCACCCCACTGACCTGAACACACATCTCACCACCCCACTGACCTGAATATACATCTCACCACCCCACTGACCTGAACATACATCTCACCACCCCACTGACCTGAACACACATCTCACCACCCCACTGACCTGAATATACATCTCACCACCCCACTGACCTGAACATACATCTCACCACACCACTGACCTGAACACACATCTCACCATCCCACTGACCTGAACACACATCTCACGACCCCACTGACCTGAACACACATCTCACCACCTCACTGACCTGAACACACATCTCACCACCCCACTGACCTGAACACACATCTCACCACCCCACTGACCTGAACACACATCTCACCACCCCACTGACCTGAACACACATCTCACCACCCCACTGACCTGAACATACATCTCACCACCCCACTGACCTGAACACACATCTCACCACCCCACTGACCTGAACATACACAAGGCACATCTCACCACCCCACTGACCTGAACATACATCTCACCATCCCACTGACCTGAACATACATCTCACCACCCCACTGACCTGAACACACATCTCACCATCCCACTGACCTGAACACACATCTCACCACCCCACTGACCTGAACATACACAAGGCACATCTCACCACCCCACTGACCTGAACACACATCTCACCACCCCACTGACCTGAACATACATCTCACCACCCCACTGAGCTAAACATACATCTCACCACCCCACTGACCTGAACATACACAAGGCACATCTCACCACCCCACTGACCTGAACACACATCTCACCACCCCACTGACCTGAATATACATCTCACCACCCCACTGACCTGAATATACATCTCACCACCCCACTGACCTGAACATACATCTCACCACCCCACTGACCTGAACACACATCTCACCACCCCACTGACCTGAACATACATCTCACCACACCACTGACCTGAACACACATCTCACCATCCCACTGACCTGAACACACATCTCACGACCCCACTGACCTGAACACAAATCTCACCACCCCACTGACCTGAACACACATCTCGCCACCCCACTGACCTGAACATACACGAGGCACATCTCACCACCCCACTGACCTGAACATACACGAGGCACATCTCACCACCCCACTGACCTGCACACACATCTCACCACCCCACTGACCTGAACACACATCTCACCACCCCACTGACCTGAACACACATCTCACCACCCCACTGACCTGAACACACATCTCACCACCCCACTGACCTGAACATACATCTCACCACCCCACTGACCTGAACACACATCTCACCACCCCACTGACCTGAACATACACGAGGCACATCTCACCACCCTACTGACCTGAACATACATCTCACCATCCCACTGACCTGAACATACATCTCACCACCCCACTGACCTGAACATACATCTCACCACCCCACTGACCTGAACACACATCTCACCACCCCACTGACCTGAACACACATCTCACCATCCCACTGACCTGAACACACATCTCACCACCCCACTGACCTGAACATACACAAGGCACATCTCACCAACCCACTGACCTGAACACACATCTCACCACCCCACTGACCTGAACACACATCTCACCACCCCTCTGACCTGAATATACATCTCACCACCCCACTGACCTGAACACACATCTCACCACCCCACTGACCTGAACATACATCTCACCATCCCACTGACCTGAACACACATCTCACCATCCCACTGACCTGAACACACATCTCGCCACCCCACTGACCTGAATATACATCTCACCACCCCACTGACCTGAACATACATCTCACCACCCCACTGACCTGAACACACATCTCACCATCCCACTGACCTGAACACACATCTCACCACCCCACTGACCTGAACATACATCTCACCACCCCACTGACCTGAACACACATCTCACCATCCCACTGACCTGAACACACATCTCGCCACCCCACTGACCTGAACATACACGAGGCACATCTCACCACCCCACTGACCTGAACATACACGAGGCACATCTCACCACCCCACTGACCTGAACACACATCTCACCACCCCACTGACCTGAACACACATCTCACCACCCCACTGACCTGAACACACATCTCACCACCCCACTGACCTGAACACACATCTCACCACCCCACTGACCTGAATATACATCTCACCACCCCACTGACCTGAACACACATCTCACCACCCCACTGACCTGAACACACATCTCACCACCCCACTGACCTGAACATACACGAGGCACATCTCACCACCCCACTGACCTGAACATACACGAGGCACATCTCACCACCCCACTGACCTGAACATACACGAGGCACATCTCACCACCCCACTGACCTGAACACACATCTCACCACCCCACTGACCTGAACACACATCTCACCACCCCACTGACCTGAATATACATCTCACCACCCCACTGACCTGAACATACATCTCACCACCCCACTGACCTGAACACACATCTCACCACCCCACTGACCTGAATATACATCTCACCACCCCACTGACCTGAACATACATCTCACCACCCCACTGACCTGAACACACATCTCACCACCCCACTGACCTGAACACACATCTCACCACCCCACTGACCTGAACATACACGAGGCACATCTCACCACCCCACTGACCTGAACACACATCTCGCCACCCCACTGACCTGAACATACACGAGGCACATCTCACCACCCCACTGACCTGAACATACACGAGGCACATCTCACCACCCCACTGACCTGAACACACATCTCACCACCCCACTGACCTGAACACACATCTCACCACCCCACTGACCTGAACACACATCTCACCATCCCACTGACCTGAACACACATCTCACCACCCCACTGACCTGAACACACATCTCACCACCCCACTGACCTGAACATACATCTCACCACCCCACTGACCTGAACACACATCTCACCATCCCACTGACCTGAACACACATCTCACCACCCCACTGACCTGAACACACATCTCACCACGCCACTGACCTGAACACACATCTCACCACCCCACTGACCTGAACACACATCTCACCACCCCACTGACCTGAACACACATCTCACCACCCCACTGACCTGAACATACATCTCACCACCCCACTGACCTGAACACACATCTCACCACCCCACTGACCTGAACATACATCTCACCACCCCACTGAGCTAAACACACATCTCACCACCCCACTGACCTGAACACACATCTCACCACCCCACTGACCTGAACACACATCTCACCATCCCACTGACCTGAACACACATCTCACCACCCCACTGACCTGAACACACATCTCACCATCCCACTGAGCTAAACACACATCTCACCACCCCACTGACCTGAACATACACGAGGCACATCTCACCACCCCAATGACCTGAACATACATCTCACCATCCCACTGACCTGAACACACATCTCACCACCCCACTGACCTGAACACACATCTCACCACCCCACTGACCTGAACACACATCTCACCACCCCACTGACCTGAACATACACGAGGCACATCTCACCACCCCACTGACCTGAACATACACGAGGCACATCTCACCACCCCACTGACCTGAACATACACGAGGCACATCTCACCACCCCACTGACCTGAACATACACGAGGCACATCTCACCACCCCACTGACCTGAACATACACGAGGCACATCTCACCACCCCACTGACCTGAACATACACGAGGCACATCTCACCACCCCACTGACCTGAACACACATCTCACCACCCCACTTACCTGAACATACACGAGGCACATCTCACCACCCCACTGACCTGAACACACATCTCACCACCCCACTGACCTGAACACACATCTCACCACCCCACTGACCTGAACATACATCTCACCACCCCACTGACCTGAACATACATCTCACCACCCCACTGAGCTAAACATACATCTCACCACCCCACTGACCTGAACATACATCTCACCACCCCACTGACCTGAACATACACGAGGCACATCTCACCACCCCACTGACCTGAACACACATCTCACCACCCCACTGACCTGAACGTACATGAGGCACATCTCACCACCCCACTGACCTGAACACACATCTCACCACCCCACTGACCTGAACACACATCTCACCACCCCACTGACCTGAACATACATCTCACCACCCCACTGACCTGAACATACATCTCACCACCCCACTGACCTGAACATACATCTCACCACCCCACTGAGCTAAACACACATCTCACCATCCCACTGACCTGAACACACATCTCACCACCCCACTGACCTGAACATACATCTCACCACCCCACTGACCTGAACATACATCTCACCACCCCACTGACCTTAACATACACGAGGCACATCTCACCACCCCACTGACCTGAACACACATCTCACCACCCCACTGACCTGAACATACATCTCACCACCCCACTGAGCTAAACATACATCTCACCACCCCACTGACCTGAACATACATCTCACCACCCCACTGACCTGAACATACATGAGGCACATCTCACCACCCCACTGACCTGAACACACATCTCACCACCCCACTGACCTGAACGTACACGAGGCACATCTCACCACCCCACTGACCTGAACACACATCTCACCACCCCACTGACCTGAACACACATCTCACCACCCCACTGACCTGAACATACATCTCCCCACCCCACTGACCTGAACATACATCTCACCACCCCACTGACCTGAACATACATCTCACCACCCCACTGACCTGAACACACATCTCACCACCCCACTGACCTGAACATACATCTCACCACCCCACTGACCTGAACACACATCTCACCACCCCACTGACCTGAACACACATCTCACCACCCCACTGACCTGAACACACATCTCACCACCCCACTGACCTGAACATACATCTCACCACCCCACTGACCTGAACATACATCTCACCACCCCACTGACCTGAACATACACGAGGCACATCTCACCACCCCACTGACCTGAACACACATCTCACCACCTCACTTACCTGAACACACATCTCACCACCCCACTGACCTGAACACACATCTCACCATCCCACTGACCTGAACACACATCTCACCACCCCACTGACCTGAACACACATCTCACCACCCCACTGACCTGAACATACACGAGGCACATCTCACCACCCCACTGACCTGAACATACACGAGGCACATCTCACCACCCCACTGACCTGAACACACATCTCACCACCCCACTGACCTGAACACACATCTCACCACCCCACTGACCTGAACATACACGAGGCACATCTCACCACCCCACTGACCTGAACACACATCTCGCCACCCCACTGACCTGAACATACACGAGGCACATCTCACCACCCCAATGACCTGAACACACATCTCACCATCCCACTGACCTGAACACACATCTCACCACCCCACTGACCTGAACACACATCTCACCACCCCACTGACCTGAACATACACGAGGCACATCTCACCACCCCACTGACCTGAACACACATCTCACCACCCCACTGACCTGAACATACACGAGGCACATCTCACCACCCCACTGACCTGAACACACATCTCGCCACCCCACTGACCTGAACATACACGAGGCACATCTCACCACCCCACTGACCTGAACACACATCTCACCACCCCACTGACCTGCACACACATCTCACCATTCCACTGACCTGAACATACATCTCACCACCCCACTGACCTGAACACACATCTCACCATCCCACTGACCTGAACACACATCTCACCACGCCACTGACCTGAACACACATCTCACCATCCCACTGACCTGAACACACATCTCACCATCCCACTGACCTGAACACACATCTCACCACCCCACTGACCTGAACACACATCTCACCATCCCACTGACCTGAACACACATCTCACCACCCCACTGACCTGAACACACATCTCACCATCCCACTGACCTGAACACACATCTCACCACCCCACTGACCTGAAGACACATCTCACCATCCCACTGACCTGAACACACATCTCACCACCCCACTGACCTGAACATACATCTCACCACCCCACTGACCTGAACATACACGAGGCACATCTCACCACCCCACTGACCTGAACATACATCTCACCATCCCACTGACCTGAACACACATCTCACCACCCCACTGACCTGAACACACATCTCACCACCCCACTGACCTGAACACACATCTCACCACCCCACTGACCTGAACATACATCTCACCACCCCACTGACCTGAACACACATCTCACCACCCCACTGACCTGTACACACATCTCACCACCCCACTGATCTAAACACACATCTCACCACCCCACTGACCTGAACACACATCTCACCACCCCACTGACCTGAACACACATCTCACCACCCCACTGACCTGAACACACATCTCACCACCCCACTGACCTGAACATACACGAGGCACATCTCACCACCCCACTGACCTGAACATACACGAGGCACATCTCACCACCCCACTGACCTGAACACACATCTCACCACCCCACTGACCTGAACACACATCTCACCACCCCACTGACCTGAACACACATCTCACCACCCCACTGACCTGAACATACATCTCACCACCCCACTGACCTGAACACACATCTCACCACCCCACTGACCTGAACATACATCTCACCACCCCACTGACCTGAACACACATCTCACCACCCCACTGAGCTGAACACACATCTCACCATCCCACTGAGCTAAACATACACGAGGCACATCTCACCACCCCACTGACCTAAACATACACGAGGCACATCTCACCACCCCACTGACCTGAACACACATCTCACCACCCCACTGACCTGAACACACATCTCACCACCCCACTGACCTGAACACACATCTCACCACCCCACTGACCTGAACACACATCTCACCACCCCACTGACCTGAACACACATCTCACCACCCCACTGACCTGAACACACATCTCACCACCCCACTGACCTGAACATACATCTCACCACCCCACTGACCTGAACATACATCTCACCACCCCACTGACCTGAACACACATCTCACCACCCCACTGACCTGAACACACATCTCACCACCCCACTGACCTGAACACACATCTCACCACCCCACTGACCTGAACACACATCTCACCACCCCACTGACCTGAACATACATCTCACCACCCCACTGACCTTAACACACATCTCACCACCCCACTGACCTGAACACACATCTCACCACCCCACTGACCTAAACATACACGAGGCACATCTCACCACCCCACTGACCTGAACACACATCTCACCACCCCACTGACCTGAACACACATCTCACCACCCCACTGACCTGAACATACATCTCACCACCCCACTGACCTGAACACACATCTCACCACCCCACTGACCTAAACATACACGGGGCACATCTCACCACCCCACTGACCTGAACACACATCTCACCACCCCACTGACCTGAACACACATCTCACCACCCCACTGACCTGAACATACATCTCACCACCCCACTGACCTGAACACACATCTCACCACCCCACTGACCTGAACATACATCTCACCACCCCACTGACCTGAACACACATCTCACCACCCCACTGACCTGAACATACATCTCACCACCCCACTGACCTAAACATACACGAGGCACATCTCACCACCCCACTGACCTGAACACACATCTCACCATCCCACTGACCTGAACATACACGAGGCACATCTCACCACCCCACTGACCTGAACACACATCTCACCACCCCACTGACCTGAACACACATCTCACCACCCCACTGACCTGAACACACATCTCACCATCCCACTGACCTGAACATACACGAGGCACATCTCACCACCCCACTGACCTGAACATACACGGGGCACATCTCACCACCCCACTGACCTGAACACACATCTCACCACCCCAATGACCTGAACACACATCTCACCATTCCACTGACCTGAACATACATCTCACCACCCCACTGACCTGAACACACATCTCACCACCCCACTGACCTGAACATACATCTCACCACCCCACTGACCTGAACACACATCTCACCACCCCACTGACCTGAACACACATCTCACCACCCCACTGACCTGAACACACATCTCACCACCCCACTGACCTGAACATACATCTCACCACCCCACTGACCTGAACACACATCTCACCACCCCACTGACCTGAACACACATCTAACCACCCCACTGACCTGAACACACATCTCACCACCCCACTGACCTGAATATACATCTCACCACCCCACTGACCTGAACATACATCTCACCACCCCACTGACCTGAACACACATCTCACCACCCCACTGACCTGAACACACATCTCACCACCCCACTGAGCTAAACACACATCTCACCATCCCACTGACCTGAACACACATCTCACCACCCCACTGACCTGAACACACATCTCACCATCCCACTGACCTGAACATACACGAGGCACATCTCACCACCCCACTGACCTGAACATACACGAGGCACATCTCACCACCCCACTGACCTGAACACACATCTCACCACCCCACTGACCTGAACACACATCTCACCACCCCACTGACCTGAACACACATCTCACCACCCCACTGACCTGAACACACATCTCACCACCCCACTGACCTGAACACACATCTCACCACCCCACTGAGCTAAACATACATCTCACCACCCCACTGACCTGAACATACATCTCACCACCCCACTGACCTGAACACACATCTCACCACCCCACTGACCTGAACACACATCTCACCACCCCACTGACCTGAACACACATCTCACCACCCCACTGACCTGAACACACATCTCACCACCCCACTGACCTGAACATACATCTCACCACCCCACTGACCTGAACATACATCTCACCACCCCACTGACCTGAACATACATCTCACCACCCCACTGACCTGAACATACATCTCACCACCCCACTGACCTGAACATACATCTCACCACCCCACTGACCTGAACATACATCTCACCACCCCACTGACCTGAACACACATCTCACCACCCCACTGACCTGAACATACACGAGGCACATCTCACCACCCCACTGACCTGAACATACACGAGGCACATCTCACCACCCCACTGACCTGAACACACATCTCACCACCCCACTGACCTGAACACACATCTCACCACCCCACTGACCTGAACATACACGGGGCACATCTCACCACCCCACTGACCTGAACACACATCTCACCACCCCACTGACCTGAACACACATCTCACCACCCCACTGACCTGAACACACATCTCACCACCCCACTGACCTGAACATACATCTCACCACCCCACTGACCTGAACATACACGAGGCACATCTCACCACCCCACTGACCTGAACATACACGAGGCACATCTCACCACCCCACTGACCTGAACATACACGGGGCACATCTCACCACCCCACTGACCTGAACACACATCTCACCACCCCACTGACCTGAACATACACGGGGCACATCTCACCACCCCACTGACCTGAACACACATCTCACCACCCCACTGACCTGAACACACATCTCACCACCCCACTGACCTGAACATACACGGGGCACATCTCACCACCCCACTGACCTGAACATACACGGGGCACATCTCACCACCCCACTGACCTGAACACACATCTCACCACCCCACTGACCTGAACATACACGGGGCACATCTCACCACCCCACTGACCTGAACACACATCTCACCACCCCACTGACCTGAACACACATCTCACCACCCCACTGACCTGAACACACATCTCACCACCCCACTGACCTGAACATACACGGGGCACATCTCACCACCCCACTGACCTGAACACACATCTCACCACCCCACTGACCTGAACACACATCTCACCACCCCACTGACCTGAACACACATCTCACCATCCCACTGACCTGAACACACATCTCACCACCCCACTGATCTGAACACACATCTCACCACCCCACTGACCTGAACACACATCTCACCACCCCACTGACCTGAACACACATCTCACCACCCCACTGACCTGAATATACATCTCACCACCCCACTGACCTGAACATACATCTCACCACCCCACTGACCTGAACACACATCTCACCACCCCACTGACCTGAATATACATCTCACCACCCCACTGACCTGAACATACATCTCACCACACCACTGACCTGAACACACATCTCACCATCCCACTGACCTGAACACACATCTCACGACCCCACTGACCTGAACACACATCTCACCACCCCACTGACCTGAACACACATCTCACCACCCCACTGACCTGAACACACATCTCACCACCCCACTGACCTGAACACACATCTCACCACCCCACTGACCTGAACACACATCTCACCACCCCACTGACCTGAACATACATCTCACCACCCCACTGACCTGAACACACATCTCACCACCCCACTGACCTGAACATACACGAGGCACATCTCACCACCCCACTGACCTGAACATACATCTCACCATCCCACTGACCTGAACATACATCTCACCACCCCACTGACCTGAACACACATCTCACCATCCCACTGACCTGAACACACATCTCACCACCCCACTGACCTGAACATACACAAGGCACATCTCACCACCCCACTGACCTGAACACACATCTCACCACCCCACTGACCTGAACACACATCTCACCACCCCACTGACCTGAATATACATCTCACCACCCCACTGACCTGAATATACATCTCACCACCCCACTGACCTGAACATACATCTCACCACCCCACTGACCTGAACACACATCTCACCACCCCACTGACCTGAATATACATCTCACCACCCCACTGACCTGAACATACATCTCACCACACCACTGACCTGAACACACATCTCACCATCCCACTGACCTGAACACACATCTCACGACCCCACTGACCTGAACACAAATCTCACCACCCCACTGACCTGAACACACATCTCGCCACCCCACTGACCTGAACATACACGAGGCACATCTCACCACCCCACTGACCTGAACACACATCTCACCACCCCACTGACCTGAACACACATCTCACCACCCCACTGACCTGAACACACATCTCACCACCCCACTGACCTGAACACACATCTCACCACCCCACTGACCTGAACATACATCTCACCACCCCACTGACCTGAACATACATCTCACCACCCCACTGACCTGAACACACATCTCACCACCCCACTGACCTGAACATACACGAGGCACATCTCACCACCCCACTGACCTGAACATACATCTCACCACCCCACTGACCTGAACATACATCTCACCACCCCACTGACCTGAACATACACGAGGCACATCTCACCATCCCACTGACCTGAACATACATCTCACCACCCCACTGACCTGAACATACATCTCACCACCCCACTGACCTGAACACACATCTCACCACCCCACTGACCTGAACACACATCTCACCATCCCACTGACCTGAACACACATCTCACCACCCCACTGACCTGAACATACACAAGGCACATCTCACCACCCCACTGACCTGAACACACATCTCACCACCCCACTGACCTGAACACACATCTCACCACCCCTCTGACCTGAATATACATCTCACCACCCCACTGACCTGAACACACATCTCACCACCCCACTGACCTGAACATACATCTCACCATCCCACTGACCTGAACACACATCTCACCATCCCACTGACCTGAACACACATCTCGCCACCCCACTGACCTGAATATACATCTCACCACCCCACTGACCTGAACATACATCTCACCACCCCACTGACCTGAACACACATCTCACCATCCCACTGACCTGAACACACATCTCACCACCCCACTGACCTGAACATACATCTCACCACCCCACTGACCTGAACACACATCTCACCATCCCACTGACCTGAACACACATCTCGCCACCCCACTGACCTGAACATACACGAGGCACATCTCACCACCCCACTGACCTGAACATACACGAGGCACATCTCACCACCCCACTGACCTGAACACACATCTCACCACCCCACTGACCTGAACACACATCTCACCACCCCACTGACCTGAACACACATCTCACCACCCCACTGACCTGAACACACATCTCACCACCCCACTGACCTGAACACACATCTCACCACCCCACTGACCTGAATATACATCTCACCACCCCACTGACCTGAACACACATCTCACCACCCCACTGACCTGAACACACATCTCACCACCCCACTGACCTGAACATACACGAGGCACATCTCACCACCCCACTGACCTGAACATACACGAGGCACATCTCACCACCCCACTGACCTGAAC
Organism: Lithobates clamitans; assembly: GCA_037952925.1. Classification (NCBI taxonomy): domain Eukaryota; kingdom Metazoa; phylum Chordata; class Amphibia; order Anura; family Ranidae; genus Lithobates; species Lithobates clamitans. The sequence continues at coordinate 46,379 of JBBGZY010003659.1, forward strand.
ATACACGAGGCACATCTCACCACCCCACTGACCTGAACACACATCTCACCACCCCACTGACCTGAACACACATCTCACCACCCCACTGACCTGAATATACATCTCACCACCCCACTGACCTGAACATACATCTCACCACCCCACTGACCTGAACACACATCTCACCACCCCACTGACCTGAATATACATCTCACCACCCCACTGACCTGAACATACATCTCACCACCCCACTGACCTGAACACACATCTCACCACCCCACTGACCTGAACACACATCTCACCACCCCACTGACCTGAACATACACGAGGCACATCTCACCACCCCACTGACCTGAACATACACGAGGCACATCTCACCACCCCACTGACCTGAACATACACGAGGCACATCTCACCACCCCACTGACCTGAACATACACGAGGCACATCTCACCACCCCACTGACCTGAACACACATCTCACCACCCCACTGACCTGAACACACATCTCACCACCCCACTGACCTGAACACACATCTCACCATCCCACTGACCTGAACACACATCTCACCACCCCACTGACCTGAACACACATCTCACCACCCCACTGACCTGAACATACATCTCACCACCCCACTGACCTGAACACACATCTCACCATCCCACTGACCTGAACACACATCTCACCACCCCACTGACCTGAACACACATCTCACCACGCCACTGACCTGAACACACATCTCACCACCCCACTGACCTGAACACACATCTCACCACCCCACTGACCTGAACACACATCTCACCACCCCACTGACCTGAACATACATCTCACCACCCCACTGACCTGAACACACATCTCACCACCCCACTGACCTGAACATACATCTCACCACCCCACTGAGCTAAACACACATCTCACCACCCCACTGACCTGAACACACATCTCACCACCCCACTGACCTGAACACACATCTCACCATCCCACTGACCTGAACACACATCTCACCACCCCACTGACCTGAAAACACATCTCACCATCCCACTGAGCTAAACACACATCTCACCACCCCACTGACCTGAACATACACGAGGCACATCTCACCACCCCAATGACCTGAACATACATCTCACCATCCCACTGACCTGAACACACATCTCACCACCCCACTGACCTGAACACACATCTAACCACCCCACTGACCTGAACACACATCTCACCACCCCACTGACCTGAACACACATCTCACCACCCCACTGACCTGAACACACATCTCACCACCCCACTGACCTGAACATACACGAGGCACATCTCACCACCCCACTGACCTGAACATACACGAGGCACATCTCACCACCCCACTGACCTGAACATACACGAGGCACATCTCACCACCCCACTGACCTGAACATACACGAGGCACATCTCACCACCCCACTGACCTGAACACACATCTCACCACCCCACTTACCTGAACATACACGAGGCACATCTCACCACCCCACTGACCTGAACACACATCTCACCACCCCACTGACCTGAACACACATCTCACCACCCCACTGACCTGAACATACATCTCACCACCCCACTGACCTGAACATACATCTCACCACCCCACTGAGCTAAACATACATCTCACCACCCCACTGACCTGAACATACATCTCACCACCCCACTGACCTGAACATACACGAGGCACATCTCACCACCCCACTGACCTGAACACACATCTCACCACCCCACTGACCTGAACGTACATGAGGCACATCTCACCACCCCACTGACCTGAACACACATCTCACCACCCCACTGACCTGAACACACATCTCACCACCCCACTGACCTGAACATACATCTCACCACCCCACTGACCTGAACATACATCTCACCACCCCACTGACCTGAACATACATCTCACCACCCCACTGAGCTAAACACACATCTCACCATCCCACTGACCTGAACACACATCTCACCACCCCACTGACCTGAACATACATCTCACCACCCCACTGACCTGAACATACATCTCACCACCCCACTGACCTTAACATACACGAGGCACATCTCACCACCCCACTGACCTGAACACACATCTCACCACCCCACTGACCTGAACATACATCTCACCACCCCACTGAGCTAAACATACATCTCACCACCCCACTGACCTGAACATACATCTCACCACCCCACTGACCTGAACATACATGAGGCACATCTCACCACCCCACTGACCTGAACGTACACGAGGCACATCTCACCACCCCACTGACCTGAACACACATCTCACCACCCCACTGACCTGAACACACATCTCACCACCCCACTGACCTGAACATACATCTCCCCACCCCACTGACCTGAACATACATCTCACCACCCCACTGACCTGAACATACATCTCACCACCCCACTGAGCTAAACACACATCTCACCATCCCACTGACCTGAACACACATCTCACCACCCCACTGACCTGAACATACATCTCACCACCCCACTGACCTGAACATACACGAGGCACATCTCACCACCCCACTGACCTGAACATACACGAGGCACATCTCACCACCCCACTGACCTGAACACACATCTCACCACCCCACTGACCTGAACACACATCTTACCACCCCACTGACCTGAACACACATCTCACCACCCCACTGACCTGAACATACATCTCACCACCCCACTGACCTGAACATACATCTCACCACCCCACTGACCTGAACATACACGAGGCACATCTCACCACCCCACTGACCTGAACACACATCTCACCACCTCACTGACCTGAACACACATCTCACCACCCCACTGACCTGAACACACATCTCACCACCCCACTGACCTGAACACACATCTCACCATCCCACTGACCTGAACACACATCTCACCACCCCACTGACCTGAATATACATCTCACCACCCCACTGACCTGAACATACACGAGGCACATCTCACCACCCCACTGACCTGAACACACATCTCACCACCCCACTGACCTGAACACACATCTCACCACCCCACTGACCTGAACATACACGAGGCACATCTCACCACCCCACTGACCTGAACACACATCTCGCCACCCCACTGACCTGAACACACATCTCACCACCCCACTGACCTGAACACACATCTCACCATCCCACTGACCTGAACACACATCTCACCACCCCACTGACCTGAACACACATCTCACCACCCCACTGACCTGAACACACATCTCACCACCCCACTGACCTGAACATACACGAGGCACATCTCACCACCCATCTGACCTGAACATAAACGAGGCACATCTCACCACCCCACTGACCTGAACACACATCTCGCCACCCCACTGACCTGAACATACACGAGGCACATCTCACCACCCCACTGACCTGAACACACATCTCACCATTCCACTGACCTGAACATACATCTCACCATCCCACTGACCTGAACACACATCTCACCACCCCACTGACCTGAACACACATCTCACCATCCCACTGACCTGAACATACATCTCACCACCCCACTGACCTGAACATACACGAGGCACATCTCACCACCCCACTGACCTGAACATACATCTCACCATCCCACTGACCTGAACACACATCTCACCACCCCACTGACCTGAACACACATCTCACCACCCCACTGACCTGAACACACATCTCACCACCCCACTGACCTGAACATACATCTCACCACCCCACTGACCTGAACACACATCTCACCACCCCACTGACCTGTACACACATCTCACCACCCCACTGATCTAAACACACATCTCACCACCCCACTGACCTGAACACACATCTCACCACCCCACTGACCTGAACACACATCTCACCACCCCACTGACCTGAACACACATCTCACCACCCCACTGACCTGAACATACATCTCACCACCCCACTGACCTGAACACACATCTCACCACCCCACTGACCTGAACATACATCTCACCACCCCACTGACCTGAACACACATCTCACCACCCCACTGAGCTGAACACACATCTCACCATCCCACTGAGCTAAACATACACGAGGCACATCTCACCACCCCACTGACCTAAACATACACGAGGCACATCTCACCACCCCACTGACCTGAACACACATCTCACCACCCCACTGACCTGAACACACATCTCACCACCCCACTGACCTGAACACACATCTCACCACCCCACTGACCTGAACACACATCTCACCACCCCACTGACCTGAACATACATCTCACCACCCCACTGACCTGAACATACATCTCACCACCCCACTGACCTGAACATACATCTCACCACCCCACTGACCTGAACATACATCTCACCACCCCACTGACCTGAACATACATCTCACCACCCCACTGACCTGAACATACATCTCACCACCCCACTGACCTGAACATACATCTCACCACCCCACTGACCTGAACACACATCTCACCACCCCACTGACCTGAACACACATCTCACCACCCCACTGACCTGAACACACATCTCACCACCCCACTGACCTGAACACACATCTCACCACCCCACTGACCTGAACATACATCTCACCACCCCACTGACCTTAACACACATCTCACCACCCCACTGACCTGAACACACATCTCACCACCCCACTGACCTAAACATACACGGGGCACATCTCACCACCCCACTGACCTAAACATACACGGGGCACATCTCACCACCCCACTGACCTGAACACACATCTCACCACCCCACTGACCTGAACATACATCTCACCACCCCACTGACCTGAACACACATCTCACCACCCCACTGACCTAAACATACACGGGGCACATCTCACCACCCCACTGACCTGAACACACATCTCACCACCCCACTGACCTGAACACACATCTCACCACCCCACTGACCTGAACATACATCTCACCACCCCACTGACCTGAACACACATCTCACCACCCCACTGACCTGAACATACATCTCACCACCCCACTGACCTGAACACACATCTCACCACCCCACTGACCTGAACATACATCTCACCACCCCACTGACCTAAACATACACGAGGCACATCTCACCACCCCACTGACCTGAACACACATCTCACCATCCCACTGACCTGAACATACACGAGGCACATCTCACCACCCCACTGACCTGAACACACATCTCACCACCCCACTGACCTGAACACACATCTCACCACCCCACTGACCTGAACACACATCTCACCACCCCACTGACCTGAACACACATCTCACCACCCCACTGACCTGAACATACATCTCACCACCCCACTGACCTGAACATACATCTCACCACCCCACTGACCTAAACATACACGAGGCACATCTCACCACCCCACTGACCTGAACATACACGGGGCACATCTCACCACCCCACTGACCTGAACACACATCTCACCACCCCAATGACCTGAACACACATCTCACCACCCCACTGACCTGAACATACATCTCACCACCCCACTGAGCTAAACATACATCTCACCACCCCACTGACCTGAACATACATCTCACCACCCCACTGACCTGAACACACATCTCACCACCCCACTGACCTAAACATACATCTCACCACCCCACTGACCTGAACACACATCTCACCACCCCACTGACCTGAACACACATCTCACCACCCCACTGACCTGAACACACATCTCACCACCCCACTGACCTGAACATACATCTCACCACCCCACTGACCTGAACACACATCTCACCACCCCACTGACCTGAACACACATCTAACCACCCCACTGACCTGAACATACATCTCACCACCCCACTGACCTGAACACACATCTCACCACCCCACTGACCTGAACACACATCTCACCACCCCACTGAGCTAAACACACATCTCACCATCCCACTGACCTGAACACACATCTCACCACCCCACTGACCTGAACACACATCTCACCATCCCACTGACCTGAACATACACGAGGCACATCTCACCACCCCACTGACCTGAACATACACGAGGCACATCTCACCACCCCACTGACCTGAACACACATCTCACCACCCCACTGACCTGAACACACATCTCACCACCCCACTGACCTGAACACACATCTCACCACCCCACTGAGCTAAACATACATCTCACCACCCCACTGACCTGAACATACATCCCACCACCCCACTGACCTGAACACACATCTCACCACCCCACTGACCTGAACACACATCTCACCACCCCACTGACCTGAACACACATCTCACCACCCCACTGACCTGAACACACATCTCACCACCCCACTGACCTGAACACACATCTCACCACCCCACTGACCTGAACACACATCTCACCACCCCACTGACCTGAACATACATCTCACCACCCCACTGACCTGAACATACATCTCACCACCCCACTGACCTGAACATACATCTCACCACCCCACTGACCTGAACACACATCTCACCACCCCACTGACCTGAACACACATCTCACCACCCCACTGACCTGAACATACATCTCACCACCCCACTGACCTGAACATACATCTCACCACCCCACTGACCTGAACATACATCTCACCACCCCACTGACCTGAACATACATCTCACCACCCCACTGACCTGAACACACATCTCACCACCCCACTGACCTGAACACACATCTCACCATCCCACTGACCTGAACATACACGAGGCACATCTCACCACCCCACTGACCTGAACATACACGAGGCACATCTCACCACCCCACTGACCTGAACACACATCTCACCACCCCACTGACCTGAACACACATCTCACCACCCCACTGACCTGAACATACACGGGGCACATCTCACCACCCCACTGACCTGAACACACATCTCACCACCCCACTGACCTGAACACACATCTCACCACCCCACTGACCTGAACACACATCTCACCACCCCACTGACCTGAACATACATCTCACCACCCCACTGACCTGAACATACACGAGGCACATCTCACCACCCCACTGACCTGAACATACACGAGGCACATCTCACCACCCCACTGACCTGAACATACACGGGGCACATCTCACCACCCCACTGACCTGAACACACATCTCACCACCCCACTGACCTGAACATACACGGGGCACATCTCACCACCCCACTGACCTGAACACACATCTCACCACCCCACTGACCTGAACACACATCTCACCACCCCACTGACCTGAACATACACGGGGCACATCTCACCACCCCACTGACCTGAACATACACGGGGCACATCTCACCACTTCACTGACCTGAACACACATCTCACCACCCCACTGACCTGAACATACACGGGGCACATCTCACCACCCCACTGACCTGAACACACATCTCACCACCCCACTGACCTGAACACACATCTCACCACCCCACTGACCTGAACATACATCTCACCACCCCACTGACCTGAACACACATCTCACCACCCCACTGACCTGAACACACATCTCACCACCCCACTGACCTGAACATACACGGGGCACATCTCACCACCCCACTGACCTGAACACACATCTCACCACCCCACTGACCTGAACATACACGGGGCACATCTCACCACCCCACTGACCTGAACACACATCTCACCACCCCACTGACCTGAACACACATCTCACCACCCCACTGACCTGAACATACATCTCACCACCCCACTGACCTGAACACACATCTCACCACCCCACTGACCTGAACACACATCTCACCACCCCACTGACCTGAACATACACGGGGCACATCTCACCACCCCACTGACCTGAACACACATCTCACCACCCCACTGACCTGAACACACATCTCACCACCCCACTGACCTGAACACACATCTCACCACCCCACTGACCTGAACACACATCTCACCACCCCACTGACCTGAACACACATCTCACCATCCCACTGACCTGAACACACATCTCACCACCCCACTGACCTGAACACACATCTCACCACCCCACTGACCTGAACACACATCTCACCACCCCACTGTCCTGAACATACACGAGGCACATCTCACCACCCCACTGACCTGAACACACATCTCACCACCCCACTGACCTGAACACACATCTCACCACCCCACTGACCTGAACACACATCTCACCACCCCACTGACCTGAACATACACGGGGCACATCTCACCACCCCACTGACCTGAACATACATCTCACCACCCCACTGACCTGAACACACATCTCACCACCCCACTGACCTGAACATACATCTCACCACCCCACTGACCTGAACATACATCTCACCACCCCACTGACCTGAACATACATCTCACCACCCCACTGACCTGAACATACATCTCACCACCCCACTGACCTGAACACACATCTCACCACCCCACTGACCTGAACACACATCTCACCACCCCACTGACCTGAACACACATCTCACCACCCCACTGACCTGAACACACATCTCACCACCCCACTGACCTGAACACACATCTCACCACCCCACTGACCTGAACACACATCTCACCACCCCACTGACCTGAACATACATCTCACCACCCCACTGACCTGAACACACATCTCACCATCCCACTGACCTGAACACACATCTCACCACCCCACTGACCTGAACACACATCTCACCACCCCACTGACCTGAACACACATCTCACCACCCCACTGTCCTGAACATACACGAGGCACATCTCACCACCCCACTGACCTGAACACACATCTCACCACCCCACTGACCTGAACACACATCTCACCACCCCACTGACCTGAACACACATCTCACCACCCCACTGACCTGAACATACACGGGGCACATCTCACCACCCCACTGACCTGAACATACATCTCACCACCCCACTGACCTGAACACACATCTCACCACCCCACTGACCTGAACATACATCTCACCACCCCACTGACCTGAACATACATCTCACCACCCCACTGACCTGAACATACATCTCACCACCCCACTGACCTGAACATACATCTCACCACCCCACTGACCTGAACACACATCTCACCACCCCACTGACCTGAACATACACGAGGCACATCTCACCACCCCACTGACCTGAACATACACGGGGCACATCTCACCACCCCACTGACCTGAACATACACGAGGCACATCTCAGAAGCAGTAAAGCGCTGTCAGTGCTCAGAAGGAAGCTCCGGGCTGACAACACTGGTGGGGATTTTGGTCCAGCAGTTGTTCTGTGTTGTCACCTCATAGAGGAAATCAGGAGCCTCCCTCCATCCCCCCTCCTGACTGATTCCTATGTGCCCACAGGTGACACCACCCCGAATCCTCCTTCTTTGCCATGCTGAGAGTGTGGATGAAGTGTTCGGCCCCCGATGGCTGACCGAGAGAGCGCTAAATAACGGTAAGAAAAGGATTGATATAAGGCCCTTATTCTCGGTATATGTCTCTCTTGTGGGGTCCAGCACAATATTCTCGGTATATGTCTGTCCTGTGGGGTCCAGCACAGTATTCTCGGTATATGTCTGTCCTGTGGGGTCCAGCACAGTATTCTCGGTATATGTCTGTCCTGTGGGGTCCAGCACAGTATTCTCGGTATATGTCTGTCCTGTGGGGTCCAGCACAATATTCTCGGTATATGTCTGTCCTGTGGGGTCCAGCACAGTATTCTCGGTATATGTCTGTCCTGTGGGGTCCAGCACAATATTCTCGGTATATGTCTGTCCTGTGGGGTCCAGCACAGTATTCTCGGTATATGTCTGTCCTGTGGGGTCCAGCACAATATTCTCGGTATATGTCTGTCCTGTGGAGTCCAGCACAATATTCTCGGTATATGTCTGTCCTGTGGGGGTCCAGCACAGTATTCTCGGTATATGTCTGTCCTGTGGGGTCCCAGCACAGTATTCTCGGTATATGTCTGTCCTGTGGAGTCCAGCACAATATTCTCGGTATATGTCTGTCCTGTGGGGGTCCAGCACAATATTCTCGGTATATGTCTGTCCTGTGGGGTCCAGCACAGTATTCTCGGTATATGTCTGTCCTGTGGGGTCCCAGCACAGTATTCCCGGTATATGTCTGTCCTGTGGGGTCCCAGCACAGTATTCTCGGTATATGTCTGTCCTGTGGGAGTCCAGCACAGTATTCTCGGTATATGTCTGTCCTGTGGGGTCCAGCACAGTATTCTCGGTATATGTCTGTCCTGTGGGAGTCCAGCACAGTATTCTCGGTATATGTCTGTCCTGTGGGGTCCAGCACAGTATTCTCGGTATATGTCTGTCCTGTGGGAGTCCAGCACAGTATTCTCGGTATATGTCTGTCCTGAGGGGTCCAGCACAGTATTCTCGGTATATGTCTGTCCTGTGGGGTCCCAGCACAGTATTCTCGGTATATGTCTGTCCTGTGGGGTCCAGCACAGTATTCTCGGTATATGTCTGTCCTGTGGGGTCCAGCACAGTATTCTCGGTATATGTCTGTCCTGTGGGGTCCAGCACAGTATTCTTGGTATATGTCTGTCCTGTGGAGTCCAGCACAATATTCTCGGTATATGTCTGTCCTGTGGGGTCCAGCACAGTATTCTCGGTATATGTCTGTCCTGTGGGGTCCAGCACAGTATTCTTGGTATATGTCTGTCCTGTGGGGTCCAGCACAGTATTCTTGGTATATGTCTGTCCTGTGGGGTCCAGCACAGTATTCTCGGTATATGTCTGTCCTGTGGGGTCCAGCACAGTATTCTCGGTATATGTCTGTCCTGTGGGGGTCCAGCACAGTATTCTTGGTATATGTCTGTCCTGTGGGGTCCCAGCACAGTATTCTTGGTATATGTCTGTCCTGTGGGGTCCAGCACAGTATTCTCGGTATATGTGGGGTCCAGCACAATATTCTCGGTATATGTCTGTCCTGTGGGGTCCAGCACAGTATTCTCGGTATATGTCTGTCCTGTGGGGTCCGGCACAGTATTCTCGGTATATGTCTGTCCTGTGGGGTCCAGCACAGTATTCTCGGTATATGTCTGTCCTGTGGGGTCCAGCACAGTATTCTCGGTATATGTCTGTCCTGTGGGGTCCAGCACAGTATTCTCGGTATATGTCTGTCCTGTGGGGTCCAGCACAGTATTCTCGGTATATGTCTGTCCTGTGGGGTCCAGCACAATATTCTCGGTATATGTCTGTCCTGTGAGGTCCAGCACAGTATTCTCGGTATATGTCTGTCCTGTGGGGTCCAGCACAATATTCTCGGTATATGTCTGTCCTGTGGGGTCCAGCACAGTATTCTTGGTATATGTCTGTCCTGTGGGGTCCAGCACAGTATTCTCGGTATATGTCTGTCCTGTGGGGTCCAGCACAGTATTCTCGGTATATGTCTGTCCTGTGGGGTCCCAGCACAGTATTCTCGGTATATGTCTGTCCTGTGGGGTGCAGCGCAGTATTCTCGGTATATGTCTGTCCTGTGGGGTCCAGCACAGTATTCTCGGTATATGTCTGTCCTGTGGGGTCCAGCACAGTATTCTTAGTATGTCTGTCCTGTGGGGTCCAGCACAGTATTCTCGGTATATGTCTGTCCTGTGGGGTCCAGCACAGTATTCTCGGTATATGTCTGTCCTGTGGGGTCCCAGCACAATATTCTCGGTATATGTCTGTCCTGTGGGGTCCGGCACAGTATTCTTAGTATGTCTGTCCTGTGGGGTCCCAGCACAGTATTCTCGGTATATGTCTGTCCTGTGGAGTCCAGCACAGTATTCTCGGTATATGTCTGTCCTGTGGGGTCCAGCACAGTATTCTCGGTATATGTCTGTCCTGAGGGGTCCAGCACAGTATTCTCGGTATATGTCTGTCCTGAGGGGTCCAGCACAGTATTCTTGGTATATGTGGGGTCCAGCACAGTATTCTCGGTACATGTCTGTCCTGTGGGGTCCGGCACAGTATTCTTAGTATGTCTGTCCTGAGGGGTCCAAGCACAGTATTCTCGGTATATGTCTGTCCTGTGGGGTTCCAGCACAATATTCTCGGTATATGTCTGTCCTGTGGGGTCCAGCACAGTATTCTCGGTATATGTCTGTCCTGTGGGGTCCGGCACAGTATTCTCGGTATATGTCTGTCCTGTGGGGTCCCAGCACAGTATTCTCGGTATATGTCTGTCCTGTGGGGTCCAGCACAGTATTCTTAGTATGTCTGTCCTGTGGGGTCCCAGCACAGTATTCTCGGTATATGTCTGTCCTGTGGGGTCCAGCACAGTATTCTCGGTATATGTCTGTCCTGTGGGGTCCAGCACAGTATTCTCGGTATATGTCTGTCCTGTGGGGTCCAGCACAGTATTCTCGGTACATGTCTGTCCTGTGGGGGTCCAGCACAATATTCTCGGTATATGTCTGTCCTGTGGGGTCCCAGCACAGTATTCTCGGTATATGTCTGTCCTGTGGGGTCCAGCACAGTATTCTTGGTATATGTCTGTCCTGTGGGGTCCAGCACAGTATTCTCGGTATATGTCTGTCCTGTGGGGTCCAGCACAGTATTCTCGGTATATGTCTGTCCTGTGGGGTCCAGCACAGTATTCTCGGTATATGTCTGTCCTGTGGGGTCCAGCACAGTATTCTCGGTATATGTCTGTCCTGTGGGGTCCAGCACAGTATTCTTGGTATATGTCTGTCCTGTGGGGTCCAGCACAGTATTCTCGGTATATGTCTGTCCTGTGGGGTCCGGCACAGTATTCTCGGTATATGTCTGTCCTGTGGGGTGCAGCGCAGTATTCTCGGTATATGTCTGTCCTGTGGGGTCCAGCACAGTATTCTCGGTATATGTCTGTCCTGTGGGGTCCAGCACAGTATTCTCGGTATATGTCTGTCCTGTGGGGTCCCAGCACAGTATTCTCGGTATATGTCTGTCCTGTGGGGTCCGGCACAGTATTCTCGGTATATGTCTGTCCTGTGGAGTCCAGCACAGTATTCTCGGTATATGTCTGTCCTGTGGGGTCCAGCACAGTATTCTCGGTATATGTCTGTCCTGTGGGGTCCAGCACAGTATTCTCGGTATATGTCTGTCCTGTGGGGTCCAGCACAGTATTCTCGGTATATGTCTGTCCTGTGGGGCCCAGCACAGTATTCTCGGTATATGTCTGTCCTGTGGGGTCCGGCACAGTATTCTCGGTATATGTCTGTCCTGTGGGGTCCAGCACAGTATTCTCGGTATATGTCTGTCCTGTGGGGTCCAGCACAGTATTCTTGGTATATGTCTGTCCTGTGGGGTCCAGCACAGTATTCTTGGTATATGTCTGTCCTGTGGGGTCCAGCACAGTATTCTCGGTATATGTCTGTCCTGTGGGGTCAAGCACAGTATTCTCGGTATATGTCTGTCCTGTGGGGTCCCAGCACAGTATTCTCGGTATATGTCTGTCCTGTGGGGTCCAGCACAGTATTCTCGGTATATGTCTGTCCTGTGGGGTCCAGCACAGTATTCTTGGTATATGTCTGTCCTGTGGGGTCCAGCACTGTATTCTCGGTATATGTCTGTCCTGTGGGGTCCAGCACAGTATTCTCGGTATATGTCTGTCCTGTGGGGTCCAGCACAGTATTCTCGGTATATATGTCTGTCCTGTGGGGTCCAGCACAGTATTCTCGGTATATGTCTGTCCTGTGGGGTCCGGCACAGTATTCTCGGTATATGTCTGTCCTGTGGGGTCCGGCACAGTATTCTCGGTATATGTCTGTCCTGAGGGGTCCAGCACAGTATTCTCGGTATATGTCTGTCCTGAGGGGTCCAGCACAGTATTCTCGGTATATGTGGGGTCCAGCACAGTATTCTCGATATATGTCTGTCCTGTGGGGTCCAGCACAGTATTCTCGGTATATGTCTGTCCTGTGGGGTCCAGCACAGTATTCTCGGTATATGTCTGTCCTGTGGGGTCCCAGCACAGTATTCTTGGTATATGTCTGTCCTGTGGGGTCCAGCACAGTATTCTCGGTATATGTCTGTCCTGTGGGGTCCCAGCACAGTATTCTCGGTATATGTCTGTCCTGTGGGGTCCAGCACAGTATTCTCGGTATATGTCTGTCCTGTGGGGTCCAGCACAGTATTCTCGGTATATGTCTGTCCTGTGGGGTCCAGCACAGTATTCTCGGTATATGTCTGTCCTGTGGGGTCCAGCACAGTATTCTCGGTATATGTCTGTCCTGTGGGGTCCAGCACAGTATTCTTGGTATATGTCTGTCCTGTGGGGTCCAGCACAGTATTCTTGGTATATGTCTGTCCTGTGGGGTCCAGCACAGTATTCTCGGTATATGTCTGTCCTGTGGGGTCCAGCACAGTATTCTTGGTATATGTCTGTCCTGTGGGGTCCAGCACAGTATTCTTGGTATATGTCTGTCCTGTGGGGTCCAGCACAGTATTCTCGGTATATGTCTGTCCTGTGGGGTCCGGCACAGTATTCTCGGTATATGTCTGTCCTGTGGGGTCCAGCACAGTATTCTTGGTATATGTCTGTCCTGTGGGGTCCCAGCACAGTATTCTCGGTATATGTCTGTCCTGTGGGGTCCAGCACAGTATTCTCGGTATATGTCTGTCCTGTGGAGTCCAGCACAGTATTCTCGGTATATGTCTGTCCTGTGGGGTCCAGCACAATATTCTCGGTATATGTCTGTCCTGTGGGGTCCAGCACAGTATTCTCGGTATATGTCTGTCCTGTGGGGGTCCAGCACAGTATTCTCGGTATATGTCTGTCCTGTGGAGTCCAGCACAGTATTCTCGGTATATGTCTGTCCTGTGGAGTCCAGCACAGTATTCTTGGTATATGTCTGTCCTGTGGGGTCCCAGCACAGTATTCTCGGTATATGTCTGTCCTGTGGGGTCCCAGCACAGTATTCTCGGTATATGTCTGTCCTGTATGGTCCAGCACAGTATTCTCGGTATATGTCTGTCCTGTGGGGTCCAGCACAGTATTCTCGGTATATGTCTGTCCTGTGGGGTCCCAGCACAGTATTCTCGGTATATGTCTGTCCTGTGGGGTCCAGCACAGTATTCTTGGTATATGTCTGTCCTGTGGAGTCCAGCACAGTATTCTCGGTATATGTCTGTCCTGTGGGGTCCAGCACAGTATTCTTGGTATATGTCTGTCCTGTGGGGTCCAGCACATTATTCTTAGTATGTCTGTCCTGTGGGGTCCAGCACAATATTCTTGGTATATGTCTGTCCTGTGGGGTCCAGCACAGTATTCTCGGTATATGTCTGTCCTGTGGGGTCCCAGCACAGTATTCTCGGTATATGTCTGTCCTGTGGGGTCCAGCACAATATTCTCGGTATATGTCTGTCCTGTGAGGTCCAGCACAGTATTCTCGGTATATGTGGGGTCCAGCACAGTATTCTCGGTATATGTCTGTCCTGTGGAGTCCAGCACAATATTCTCGGTATATGTCTGTCCTGTGGGGTCCAGCACAGTATTCTTGGTATATGTCTGTCCTGTGGGGTCCAGCACAGTATTCTCGGTATATGTCTGTCCTGTGGGGTCCCAGCACAGTATTCTCGGTATATGTCTGTCCTGTGGGGGTCCAGCACAGTATTCTCGGTATATGTCTGTCCTGTGGGGTCCAGCACAGTATTCTCGGTATATGTCTGTCCTGTGGAGTCCAGCACAGTATTCTCGGTATATGTCTGTCCTGTGGGGTGCAGCACAGTATTCTCGGTATATGTCTGTCCTGTGGGGTCCGGCACAGTATTCTCGGTATATGTCTGTCCTGTGGGGTCCCAGCACAGTATTCTCGGTATATGTCTGTCCTGTGGGGTCCGGCACAGTATTCTCGGTATATGTCTGTCCTGTGGGGTGCAGCGCAGTATTCTCGGTATATGTCTGTCCTGTGGGGTCCAGCACAGTATTCTCGGTATATGTCTGTCCTGTGGAGTCCAGCACAGTATTCTCGGTATATGTCTGTCCTGAGGGGTCCAGCACAGTATTCTCGGTATATGTCTGTCCTGTGGGGTCCGGCACAGTATTCTCGGTATATGTCTGTCCTGTGGGGTGCAGCGCAGTATTCTCGGTATATGTCTGTCCTGTGGGGTCCAGCACAGTATTCTCGGTATATGTCTGTCCTGTGGGGTCCCAGCACAATATTCTCGGTATATGTCTGTCCTGTGGGGTCCGGCACAGTATTCTCGGTATATGTCTGTCCTGTGGGGTCCAGCACAATATTCTCGGTATATGTCTGTCCTGTGGGGTCCAGCACAGTATTCTCGGTATATGTCTGTCCTGTGGGGTCCAGCACAGTATTCTCGGTATATGTCTGTCCTGTGGGGTCCCAGCACAGTATTCTCGGTATATGTCTGTCCTGTGGGGTCCGGCACAGTATTCTCGGTATATGTCTGTCCTGTGGGGTGCAGCGCAGTATTCTCGGTATATGTCTGTCCTGTGGGGTCCCAGCACAATATTCTCGGTATATGTCTGTCCTGTGGGGTCCAGCACATTATTCTCGGTATATGTCTGTCCTGTGGGGTCCAGCACAGTATTCTCGGTATATGTCTGTCCTGTGGGGTCCCAGCACAGTATTCTCGGTATATGTCTGTCCTGTGGGGGTCCAGCACAGTATTCTCGGTATATGTCTGTCCTGTGGGAGTCCAGCACAGTATTCTCGGTATATGTCTGTCCTGTGGGGTGCAGCACAGTATTCTCGGTATATGTCTGTCCTGTGGGGTCCAGCACAGTATTCTCGGTATATGTCTGTCCTGTGGGGTCCAGCACAGTATTCTCGGTATATGTCTGTCCTGTGGGGTCCGGCACAGTATTCTCGGTATATGTCTGTCCTGTGGGGTCCAGCACAGTATTCTTGGTATATGTCTGTCCTGTGGGGTCCAGCACAGTATTCTCGGTATATGTCTGTCCTGTGGGGTCCAGCACAGTATTCTCGGTATATGTCTGTCCTGTGGGGTCCCAGCACAGTATTCTCGGTATATGTCTGTCCTGTGGGGTCCGGCACAGTATTCTCGGTATATGTCTGTCCTGTGGGGTCCCAGCACAGTATTCTCGGTATATGTCTGTCCTGTGGGGTCCAGCACAGTATTCTCGGTATATGTCTGTCCTGTGGGGTGCAGCGCAGTATTCTCGGTATATGTCTGTCCTGTGGGGTGCAGCGCAGTATTCTCGGTATATGTCTGTCCTGTGGGGTCCAGCACAGTATTCTCGGTATATGTCTGTCCTGTGGGGTCCCAGCACAGTATTCTCGGTATATGTCTGTCCTGTGGGGGTCCAGCACAGTATTCTCGGTATATGTCTGTCCTGTGGGAGTCCAGCACAGTATTCTCGGTATATGTCTGTCCTGTGGGGTGCAGCACAGTATTCTCGGTATATGTCTGTCCTGAGGGGTCCAGCACAGTATTCTCGGTATATGTCTGTCCTGTGGGGTCCAGCACAGTATATTTGGTATATGTCTGTCCTGTGGGGTCCAGCACAGTATTCTTAGTATGTCTGTCCTGTGGGGTCCAGCACAGTATTCTCGGTATATGTCTGTCCTGTGGGGTCCAGCACAGTATTCTCGGTATATGTCTGTCCTGTGGGGTCCAGCACAGTATTCTTGGTATATGTCTGTCCTGTGGGGTCCAGCACAGTATTCTCGGTATATGTGGGGTCCAGCACAGTATTCTCGGTATATGTCTGTCCTGTGGAGTCCGGCACAGTATTCTTGGTATGTCTGTCCTGTGGGGTCCAGCACAGTATTCTCGGTATATGTCTGTCCTGTGGGGTCCAGCACAGTATTCTCGGTATATGTCTGTCCTGTGGGGTCCAGCACAGTATTCTCGGTATATGTCTGTCCTGTGGGGTCCAGCACAGTATTCTTGGTATATGTCTGTCCTGTGGGGTCCAGCACAGTATTCTCGGTATATGTCTGTCCTGTGGGGTCCAGCACAGTATTCTTAGTATGTCTGTCCTGTGGGGTCCAGCACAGTATTCTCGGTATATGTCTGTCCTGTGGGGTCCAGCACAGTATTCTCGGTATATGTCTGTCCTGTGGGGTCCAGCACAGTATTCTCGGTATATGTCTGTCCTGTGGGGTCCAGCACAGTATTCTCGGTATATGTCTGTCCTGTGGGGTCCAGCACAGTATTCTCGGTATATGTCTGTCCTGTGGGGTCCCAGCACAGTATTCTCGGTATATGTCTGTCCTGTGGAGTCCAGCACAGTATTCTTAGTATATGTCTGTCCTGTGGGGTCCAGCACAGTATTCTCGGTATATGTCTGTCCTGTGGGGTCCAGCACAGTATTCTCGGTATATGTCTGTCCTGTGGGGTCCAGCACAGTATTCTCGGTATATGTCTGTCCTGTGGGGTCCAGCACAGTATTCTCGGTATATGTCTGTCCTGTGGGGTCCAGCACAGTATTCTCGGTATATGTCTGTCCTGTGGGGTCCAGCACAGTATTCTCGGTATATGTCTGTCCTGTGGGGTCCGGCACAGTATTCTCGGTATATGTCTGTCCTGTGGGGTCCAGCACAGTATTCTCGGTATATGTCTGTCCTGTGGGGTCCAGCACAGTATTCTCGGTATATGTCTGTCCTGTGGGGTCCAGCACAATATTCTCGGTATATGTCTGTCCTGTGGGGTCCAGCACAGTATTCTTAGTATGTCTGTCCTGTGGGGTCCAGCACAGTATTCTCGGTATATGTCTGTCCTGTGGGGTCCAGCACAGTATTCTCGGTATATGTCTGTCCTGTGGGGTCCCAGCACAGTATTCTCGGTATATGTCTGTCCTGTGGGGTCCAGCACAGTATTCTCGGTATATGTCTGTCCTGTGGGGTCCAGCACAGTATTCTCGGTATATGTCTGTCCTGTGGGAGTCCAGCACAGTATTCTCGGTATATGTCTGTCCTGTGGGGTCCAGCACAGTATTCTCGGTATATGTCTGTCCTGTGGGGTGCAGCGCAGTATTCTCGGTATATGTCTGTCCTGTGGGGTCCAGCACAGTATTCTCGGTATATGTCTGTCCTGTGGGGTCCAGCACAGTATTCTCGGTATATGTCTGTCCTGTGGGGTCCGGCACAGTATTCTCGGTATATGTCTGTCCTGTGGGGTCCGGCACAGTATTCTCGGTATATGTCTGTCCTGTGGGGTCCGGCACAGTATTCTCGGTATATGTCTGTCCTGTGGGGTCCAGCACAGTATTCTTGGTATATGTCTGTCCTGTGGGGTCCAGCACAGTATTCTTGGTATATGTCTGTCCTGTGGGGTCCAGCACAGTATTCTCGGTATATGTCTGTCCTGTGGGGTCCAGCACAGTATTCTCGGTATATGTCTGTCCTGTGGGGTCCAGCACAGTATTCTCGGTATATGTCTGTCCTGTGGGGTCCCAGCACAGTATTCTCGGTATATGTCTGTCCTGTGGGGTCCAGCACAGTATTCTCGGTATATGTCTGGCCTGTGGGGTCCAGCACAGTATTCTCGGTATATGTCTGTCCTGTGGGGTCCAGCACAGTATTCTCGGTATATGTCTGTCCTGTGGGGTCCAGCACAGTATTCTCGGTATATGTCTGTCCTGTGGGGTCCAGCACAGTATTCTCGGTATATGTCTGTCCTGTGGGGTCCAGCACAGTATTCTCGGTATATGTCTGTCCTGTGGAGTCCAGCACAATATTCTCGGTATATGTCTGTCCTGTGGGGGTCCAGCACAATATTCTCGGTATATGTCTGTCCTGTGGGGTCCAGCACAGTATTCTCGGTATATGTCTGTCCTGTGGGGTCCGGCACAGTATTCTCGGTATATGTCTGTCCTGTGGGGTCCGGCACAGTATTCTCGGTATATGTCTGTCCTGTGGGGTCCAGCACAGTATTCTTGGTATATGTCTGTCCTGTGGGGTCCAGCACACTATTCTCGGTATATGTCTGTCCTGTGGGGTCCAGCACAGTATTCTCGGTATATGTCTGTCCTGTGGGGTCCCAGCACAGTATTCTCGGTATATGTCTGTCCTGTGGGGTCCAGCACAGTATTCTCGGTATATGTCTGTCCTGTGGAGTCCAGCACAGTATTCTCGGTATATGTCTGTCCTGTGGGGTCCAGCACAGTATTCTCGGTATATGTCTGTCCTGTGGGGTCCAGCACAATATTCTCGGTATATGTCTGTCCTGTGGGGTCCAGCACAGTATTCTCGGTATATGTCTGTCCTGTGGGGTCCAGCACAGTATTCTCGGTATATGTGGGGTCCAGCACAGTATTCTCGGTATATGTCTGTCCTGTGGGGTCCAGCGCAGTATTCTCGGTATATGTCTGTCCTGTGGGGTCCAGCACAGTATTCTCGGTATATGTCTGTCCTGTGGGGTCCAGCACAGTATTCTCGGTATATGTCTGTCCTGTGGGGTCCAGCACAATATTCTCGGTATATGTCTGTCCTGTGGGGTCCAGCACAGTATTCTCGGTATATGTCTGTCCTGTGGGGTCCAGCACAGTATTCTCGGTATATGTGGGGTCCAGCACAGTATTCTCGGTATATGTCTGTCCTGTGGGGTCCAGCACAGTATTCTCGGTATATGTCTGTCCTGTGGGGTCCAGCACAGTATTCTTGGTATATGTCTGTCCTGTGGAGTCCAGCACAGTATTCTTGGTATATGTCTGTCCTGTGGGGTCCAGCACAGTATTCTCGGTATATGTCTGTCCTGTGGGGTCCAGCACAGTATTCTCGGTATATGTCTGTCCTGAGGGGTCCAGCACAGTATTCTCGGTATATGTCTGTCCTGTGGGGTGCAGCACAGTATTCTCGGTATATGTCTGTCCTGTGGGGTCCAGCACAATATTCTCGGTATATGTCTGTCCTGTGGGGTCCAGCACAGTATTCTCGGTATATGTCTGTCCTGTGGGGTCCAGCACAATATTCTCGGTATATGTCTGTCCTGTGGGGGTCCAGCACAGTATTCTCGGTATATGTCTGTCCTGTGGGGTCCGGCACAGTATTCTCGGTATATGTCTGTCCTGTGGGGTCCAGCACAGTATTCTCGGTATATGTCTGTCCTGTGGGGTCCCAGCACAGTATTCTCGGTATATGTCTGTCCTGAGGGGTCCAGCACAGTATTCTCGGTATATGTCTGTCCTGTGGGGTCCAGCACAGTATTCTCGGTATATGTCTGTCCTGTGGGGTCCAGCACAGTATTCTTGGTATATGTCTGTCCTGTGGGGTCCAGCACAGTATTCCCGGTATATGTCTGTCCTGTGGGGTCCAGCACAGTATTCTCGGTATATGTCTGTCCTGTGGGGTCCCAGCACAGTATTCTCGGTATATGTCTGTCCTGTGGGGGTCCAGCACAGTATTCTTGGTATATGTCTGTCCTGTGGGGTCCAGCACAGTATTCTCGGTATATGTCTGTCCTGTGGGGTCCGGCACAGTATTCTTGGTATATGTCTGTCCTGTGGGGTCCAGCACAGTATTCTCGGTATATGTCTGTCCTGTGGGGTCCAGCACAGTATTCTCGGTATATGTCTGTCCTGTGGAGTCCCAGCACAGTATTCTCGGTATATGTCTGTCCTGTGGGGTCCAGCACAGTATTCTCGGTATATGTCTGTCCTGTGGGGTCCAGCACAGTATTCTCGGTATATGTCTGTCCTGTGGAGTCCCAGCACAGTATTCTCGGTATATGTCTGTCCTGTGGGGTCCAGCGCAGTATTCTCGGTATATGTCTGTCCTGTGGGGTCCAGCACAGTATTCTCGGTATATGTCTGTCCTGTGGGGTCCAGCACAATATTCTCGGTATATGTCTGTCCTGTGGGGTCCAGCACAGTATTCTCGGTATATGTCTGTCCTGTGGGGGTCCAGCACAGTATTCTCGGTATATGTCTGTCCTGTGGAGTCCAGCACAGTATTCTCGGTATATGTCTGTCCTGTGGGGTCCAGCACAGTATTCTCGGTATATGTCTGTCCTGTGGGGTCCCAGCACAGTATTCTCGGTATATGTCTGTCCTGTGGAGTCCAGCACAGTATTCTTGGTATATGTCTGTCCTGTGGGGTCCAGCACAGTATTCTCGGTATATGTCTGTCCTGTGGGGTCCCAGCACAGTATTCTCGGTATATGTCTGTCCTGTGGGGGTCCAGCACAGTATTCTCGGTATATGTCTGTCCTGTGGGGTGCAGCACAGTATTCTCGGTATATGTCTGTCCTGTGGGGTCCGGCACAGTATTCTCGGTATATGTC
This sequence comes from Lithobates clamitans, assembly GCA_037952925.1. Taxonomy (NCBI): domain Eukaryota; kingdom Metazoa; phylum Chordata; class Amphibia; order Anura; family Ranidae; genus Lithobates; species Lithobates clamitans. The sequence continues at coordinate 68,466 of JBBGZY010003659.1, forward strand.
TGTCCTGTGGGGTCCCAGCACAGTATTCTCGGTATATGTCTGTCCTGTGGGGTCCGGCACAGTATTCTCGGTATATGTCTGTCCTGTGGGGTGCAGCGCAGTATTCTCGGTATATGTCTGTCCTGTGGGGTCCAGCACAGTATTCTTGGTATATGTCTGTCCTGTGGGGTCCAGCACAGTATTCTTGGTATATGTCTGTCCTGTGGAGTCCAGCACAATATTCTCGGTATATGTCTGTCCTGTGGAGTCCAGCACAATATTCTCGGTATATGTCTGTCCTGTGGGGTCCGGCACAGTATTCTCGGTATATGTCTGTCCTGTGGGGTGCAGCGCAGTATTCTCGGTATATGTCTGTCCTGTGGGGTCCAGCACAGTATTCTCGGTATATGTCTGTCCTGTGGGGTCCAGCACAGTATTCTTGGTATATGTCTGTCCTGTGGAGTCCAGCACAATATTCTCGGTATATGTCTGTCCTGTGGGGGTCCAGCACAGTATTCTCGGTATATGTCTGTCCTGTGGGGTCCAGCACAGTATTCTCGGTATATGTCTGTCCTGTGGGGTCCAGCACAGTATTCTCGGTATATGTCTGTCCTGTGGGGTCCAGCACAATATTCTCGGTATATGTCTGTCCTGTGGGGTCCCAGCACAGTATTCTCGGTATATGTCTGTCCTGTGGGGTCCGGCACAGTATTCTCGGTATATGTCTGTCCTGTGGGGCCCAGCACAGTATTCTCGGTATATGTCTGTCCTGTGGGAGTCCAGCACAGTATTCTCGGTATATGTCTGTCCTGTGGGGTCCAGCACAGTATTCTCGGTATATGTCTGTCCTGTGGGGTCCAGCACAGTATTCTCGGTATATGTCTGTCCTGTGGGGTGCAGCGCAGTATTCTCGGTATATGTCTGTCCTGAGGGGTCCAGCACAGTATTCTCGGTATATGTCTGTCCTGTGGGGTCCCAGCACAGTATTCTCGGTATATGTCTGTCCTGTGGGGGTCCAGCACAGTATTCTCGGTATATGTCTGTCCTGTGGGAGTCCAGCACAGTATTCTCGGTATATGTCTGTCCTGTGGGGTGCAGCACAGTATTCTCGGTATATGTCTGTCCTGTGGGGTCCAGCACAATATTCTCGGTATATGTCTGTCCTGTGGGGTCCAGCACAATATTCTCGGTATATGTCTGTCCTGTGGGGTCCAGCACAGTATTCTCGGTACATGTCTGTCCTGTGGGGTCCAGCACAGTATTCTCGGTATATGTCTGTCCTGTGGGGTCCAGCACAGTATTCTCGGTATATGTCTGTCCTGTGGGGTCCCAGCACAGTATTCTCGGTATATGTGGGGTCCAGCACAGTATTCTCGGTATATGTCTGTCCTGTGGGGTCCAGCACAGTATTCTCGGTATATGTCTGTCCTGTGGGGTCCCAGCACAGTATTCTTGGTATATGTCTGTCCTGTGGGGTCCAGCACAGTATTCTCGGTATATGTCTGTCCTGTGGGGTCCAGCACAGTATTCTCGGTATATGTCTGTCCTGTGGGGTCCAGCACAATATTCTTGGTATATGTCTGTCCTGTGGGGTCCAGCACAGTATTCTTGGTATATGTCTGTCCTGTGGGGTCCAGCACAATATTCTCGGTATATGTCTGTCCTGTGGGGTCCAGCACAGTATTCTCGGTATATGTCTGTCCTGTGGGGTCCAGCACATTATTCTTGGTATATGTCTGTCCTGTGGGGTCCAGCACAGTATTCTTGGTATATGTCTGTCCTGTGGGGTCCAGCACAGTATTCTCGGTATATGTCTGTCCTGTGGGGTCCCAGCACAGTATTCTCGGTATATGTCTGTCCTGTGGGGTCCAGCACAATATTCTCGGTATATGTCTGTCCTGTGGGGTCCAGCACAGTATTCTTGGTATATGTCTGTCCTGTGGGGTCCAGCACAATATTCTCGGTATATGTCTGTCCTGTGGGGGTCCAGCACAGTATTCTCGGTATATGTCTGTCCTGTGGGGTCCAGCACAGTATTCTTGGTATATGTCTGTCCTGTGGGGGTCCAGCACAGTATTCTCGGTATATGTCTGTCCTGTGGGGTCCAGCACAGTATTCTCGGTATATGTCTGTCCTGTGGGGTCCAGCACAGTATTCTTGGTATATGTCTGTCCTGTGGGGTCCAGCACAGTATTCTCGGTATATGTCTGTCCTGTGGGGTCCAGCACAGTATTCTCGGTATATGTCTGTCCTGTGGGGTCCAGCACAGTATTCTCGGTATATGTCTGTCCTGTGGGGTCCAGCACAGTATTCTCGGTATATGTCTGTCCTGTGGGGTCCCAGCACAGTATTCTCGGTATATGTCTGTCCTGTGGGGTCCAGCACAGTATTCTCGGTATATGTCTGTCCTGTGGAGTCCAGCACAGTATTCTCGGTATATGTCTGTCCTGTGGGGTCCAGCACAGTATTCTTAGTATGTCTGTCCTGTGGGGTCCAGCACAGTATTCTCGGTATATGTCTGTCCTGTGGGGTCCAGCACAGTATTCTCGGTATATGTCTGTCCTGTGGGGTCCAGCACAGTATTCTTAGTATATGTCTGTCCTGTGGGGTCCAGCACAGTATTCTTAGTATGTCTGTCCTGTGGGGTCCAGCACAGTATTCTCGGTATATGTCTGTCCTGTGGGGTCCAGCACAGTATTCTCGGTATATGTCTGTCCTGTGGGGTCCAGCACAGTATTCTCGGTATATGTCTGTCCTGTGGGGTCCCAGCACAGTATTCTCGGTATATGTCTGTCCTGTGGGGTCCGGCACAGTATTCTCGGTATATGTCTGTCCTGTGGGGTCCCAGCACAGTATTCTCGGTATATGTCTGTCCTGTGGGGTCCAGCACAGTATTCTCGGTATATGTCTGTCCTGTGGGGTCCCAGCACAGTATTCTCGGTATATGTCTGTCCTGTGGGGTCCAGCACAGTATTCTCGGTATATGTCTGTCCTGTATGGTCCAGCACAGTATTCTTGGTATATGTCTGTCCTGTGGGAGTCCAGCACAGTATTCTCGGTATATGTCTGTCCTGTGGGGTCCAGCACAGTATTCTCGGTATATGTCTGTCCTGTGGGAGTCCAGCACAGTATTCTCGGTATATGTCTGTCCTGTGGGGTGCAGCACAGTATTCTCGGTATATGTCTGTCCTGTGGGGTCCAGCACAGTATTCTCGGTATATGTCTGTCCTGTGGGGTGCAGCACAGTATTCTCGGTATATGTCTGTCCTGTGGGGTCCCAGCACAGTATTCTCGGTATATGTCTGTCCTGTGGGGTCCAGCACAGTATTCTCGGTATATGTCTGTCCTGTGGGGTCCAGCACAGTATTCTCGGTATATGTCTGTCCTGTGGGGTCCAGCACAGTATTCTCGGTATATGTCTGTCCTGTGGGGTCCAGCACAGTATTCTCGGTATATGTCTGTCCTGTGGGGTCCGGCACAGTATTCTCGGTATATGTCTGTCCTGTGGGGTGCAGCGCAGTATTCTCGGTATATGTCTGTCCTGTGGGGTCCAGCACAGTATTCTCGGTATATGTCTGTCCTGTGGGGTCCCAGCACAGTATTCTCGGTATATGTCTGTCCTGTGGGGTCCGGCACAGTATTCTCGGTATATGTCTGTCCTGTGGGGTCCAGCACAGTATTCTCGGTATATGTCTGTCCTGTGGGGTCCAGCACAGTATTCTCGGTATATGTCTGTCCTGTGGGGTCCAGCACAGTATTCTCGGTATATGTCTGTCCTGTGGGGTCCAGCACAGTATTCTTGGTATATGTCTGTCCTGTGGGGTCCAGCACAGTATTCTCGGTATATGTCTGTCCTGTGGGGTCCAGCACAGTATTCTCGGTATATGTCTGTCCTGTGGGGTCCAGCACAGTATTCTCGGTATATGTCTGTCCTGTGGGGTCCAGCACAGTATTCTTGGTATATGTCTGTCCTGTGGGGTCCAGCACAGTATTCTCGGTATATGTCTGTCCTGTGGGGTCCAGCACAATATTCTCGGTATATGTCTGTCCTGTGGGGTCCAGCACAGTATTCTCGGTATATGTCTGTCCTGTGGGGTCCAGCACAGTATTCTTGGTATATGTCTGTCCTGTGGGGTCCAGCACAGTATTCTCGGTATATGTCTGTCCTGTGGGGTCCAGCACAATATTCTCGGTATATGTCTGTCCTGTGGGGTCCAGCACAGTATTCTCGGTATATGTCTGTCCTGTGGGGTGCAGCACAGTATTCTCGGTATATGTCTGTCCTGTGGGGTCCAGCACAGTATTCTCGGTATATGTCTGTCCTGTGGGGTCCAGCACAGTATTCTCGGTATATGTCTGTCCTGAGGGGTCCAGCACAGTATTCTCGGTATATGTCTGTCCTGTGGGGTCCGGCACAGTATTCTCGGTATATGTCTGTCCTGTGGGGTCCAGCACAGTATTCTCGGTATATGTCTGTCCTGTAGGGTCCGGCACAGTATTCTCGGTATATGTCTGTCCTGTGGGGTCCGGCACAGTATTCTCGGTATATGTCTGTCCTGTGGGGTCCAGCACAGTATTCTTGGTATATGTCTGTCCTGTGGGGTCCAGCACAGTATTCTTGGTATATGTCTGTCCTGTGGGGTCCAGCACAGTATTCTCGGTATATGTCTGTCCTGTGGGGTCCAGCACAGTATTCTCGGTATATGTCTGTCCTGTGGGGTCCAGCACAGTATTCTCGGTATATGTCTGTCCTGTGGGAGTCCAGCACAGTATTCTCGGTATATGTCTGTCCTGTGGGGTCCAGCACAGTATTCTCGGTATATGTCTGTCCTGTGGGGTCCAGCACAGTATTCTCGGTATATGTCTGTCCTGTGGGGTCCAGCACAGTATTCTCGGTATATGTCTGTCCTGTGGGGTCCCAGCACAGTATTCTCGGTATATGTCTGTCCTGTGGGGTCCAGCACAGTATTCTCGGTATATGTCTGTCCTGTGGAGTCCAGCACAGTATTCTCGGTATATGTCTGTCCTGTGGGGTCCAGCACAGTATTCTCGGTATATGTCTGTCCTGTGGGGTCCAGCACAATATTCTCGGTATATGTCTGTCCTGTGGGGTCCAGCACAGTATTCTCGGTATATGTCTGTCCTGTGGGGTCCAGCACAGTATTCTCGGTATATGTCTGTCCTGTGGGGTCCAGCACAGTATTCTCGGTATATGTCTGTCCTGTGGGGTCCAGCACAGTATTCTCGGTATATGTCTGTCCTGTGGGGTCCAGCACAGTATTCTCGGTATATGTCTGTCCTGTGGGGTCCGGCACAGTATTCTCGGTATATGTCTGTCCTGTGGGGTCCCAGCACAGTATTCTCGGTATATGTCTGTCCTGTGGGGTCCAGCACAGTATTCTCGGTATATGTCTGTCCTGTGGGGTCCAGCACAGTATTCTCGGTATATGTCTGTCCTGTGGGGTCCAGCACAGTATTCTCGGTATATGTCTGTCCTGTGGGGTCCAGCACAGTATTCTCGGTATATGTCTGTCCTGTGGGGTCCAGCACAGTATTCTCGGTATATGTCTGTCCTGTGGGGTCCAGCACAGTATTCTCGGTATATGTCTGTCCTGTGGGGTCCAGCACAGTATTCTCGGTATATGTCTGTCCTGTGGGGGTCCAGCACAGTATTCTCGGTATATGTCTGTCCTGTGGGGTCCAGCACAGTATTCTCGGTATATGTCTGTCCTGTGGGGTCCAGCACAGTATTCTCGGTATATGTCTGTCCTGTGGGGTCCAGCACAGTATTCTCGGTATATGTCTGTCCTGTGGGGTCCAGCACAGTATTCTCGGTATATGTCTGTCCTGTGGGGTCCCAGCACAGTATTCTCGGTATATGTCTGTCCTGTGGGGTCCAGCACAATATTCTCGGTATATGTCTGTCCTGTGGGGTCCAGCACAATATTCTCGGTATATGTCTGTCCTGTGGGGTCCAGCACAGTATATGTCTGTCCTGTGGGGTCCCAGCACAGTATTCTCGGTATATGTCTGTCCTGTGGGGTCCAGCACAGTATTCTCGGTATATGTCTGTCCTGTGGAGTCCAGCACAGTATTCTCGGTATATGTCTGTCCTGTGGGGTCCAGCACAGTATTCTCGGTATATGTCTGTCCTGTGGGGTCCAGCACAGTATTCTCGGTATATGTCTGTCCTGTGGGGTCCCAGCACAGTATTCTCGGTATATGTCTGTCCTGTGGGGTCCAGCACAGTATTCTCGGTATATGTCTGTCCTGTGGGGTCCCAGCACAGTATTCTCGGTATATGTCTGTCCTGTGGGGTCCAGCACAGTATTCTCGGTATATGTCTGTCCTGTGGGGTCCAGCACAGTATTCTCGGTATATGTCTGTCCTGTGGGGTCCAGCACACTATTCTCGGTATATGTCTGTCCTGTGGGGTCCAGCACAGTATTCTCGGTATATGTCTGTCCTGTGGGGTCCAGCACAGTATTCTCGGTATATGTCTGTCCTGTGGGGTCCAGCACAGTATTCTCGGTATATGTCTGTCCTGTGGGGTCCAGCACAGTATTCTCGGTATATGTCTGTCCTGTGGGGTCCAGCACAGTATTCTCGGTATATGTCTGTCCTGAGGGGTCCAGCACAGTATTCTCGGTATATGTCTGTCCTGTGGGGTCCCAGCACAGTATTCTCGGTATATGTCTGTCCTGTGGGGTCCAGCACAGTATTCTCGGTATATGTGGGGTCCAGCACAGTATTCTCGGTATATGTGCGGTCCAGCACAGTATTCTCGGTATATGTGGGGTCCAGCACACTATTCTCGGTATATGTGGGGTCCAGCACAGTATTCTCGGTATATGTGGGGTCCAGCACAGTATTCTCGGTATATGTGGGGTCCAGCACAGTATTCTCGGTATATGTGGGGTCCAGCACAGTATTCTCGGTATATGTGCGGTCCAGCACAGTATTCTCGGTATATGTGGGGTCCAGCACACTATTCTCGGTATATGTGGGGTCCAGCACACTATTCTCGGTATATGTGGGGTCCAGCACAGTATTCTCGGTATATGTGGGGTCCAGCACAGTATTCTCGGTATATGTGGGGTCCAGCACAGTATTCTCGGTATATGTGGGGTCCAGCACACTATTCTCGGTATATGTGGGGTCCAGCACAGTATTCTCGGTATATGTGGGGTCCAGCACACTATTCTCGGTATATGTGGGGTCCAGCACAGTATTCTCGGTATATGTGGGGTCCAGCACAGTATTCTCGGTATATGTGCGGTCCAGCACAGTATTCTCGGTATATGTGGGGTCCAGCACAGTATTCTCGGTATATGTGGGGTCCAGCACAGTATTCTCGGTATATGTGGGGTCCAGCACACTATTCTCGGTATATGTGGGGTCCAGCACAGTATTCTCGGTATATGTGGGGTCCAGCACAGTATTCTCGGTATATGTGGGGTCCAGCACAGTATTCTCGGTATATGTGGGGTCCAGCACAGTATTCTCGGTATATGTGGGGTCCAGCACAGAATTCTCGGTATATGTGGGGTCCAGCACAGAATTCTCGGTATATGTGGGGTCCAGCACAGTATTCTCGGTATATGTGGGGTCCAGCACAGTATTCTCGGTATATGTGGGGTCCAGCACAGTATTCTCGGTATATGTGGGGTCCAGCACAGTATTCTCGGTATATGTGGGGTCCAGCACAGTATTCTCGGTATATGTGGGGTCCAGCACAGTATTCTCGGTATATGTGGGGTCCAGCACAGTATTCTCGGTATATGTGGGGTCCAGCACAGTATTCTCGGTATATGTGGGGTCCAGCACAGTATTCTCGGTATATGTGGGGTCCAGCACAGTATTCTCGGTATATGTGGGGTCCAGCACAGTATTCTCGGTATATGTGGGGTCCAGCACAGTATTCTCGGTATATGTGGGGTCCAGCACAGTATTCTCGGTATATGTGGGGTCCAGCACAGTATTCTCGGTATATGTGGGGTCCAGCACAGTATTCTCGGTATATGTGGGGTCCAGCACAGAATTCTCGGTATATGTGGGGTCCAGCACAGAATTCTCGGTATATGTGGGGTCCAGCACAGTATTCTCGGTATATGTGGGGTCCAGCACAGTATTCTCGGTATATGTGGGGTCCAGCACAGTATTCTCGGTATATGTGGGGTCCAGCACAGTATTCTCGGTATATGTGGGGTCCAGCACAGTATTCTCGGTATATGTGGGGTCCAGCACAGTATTCTCGGTATATGTGGGGTCCAGCACAGTATTCTCGGTATATGTGGGGTCCAGCACAGTATTCTCGGTATATGTGGGGTCCAGCACAGTATTCTCGGTATATGTGGGGTCCAGCACAGTATTCTCGGTATATGTGGGGCCCAGCACAGTATTCTCGGTATATGTGGGGTCCAGCACAGTATTCTCGGTATATGTGGGGTCCAGCACAGTATTCTCGGTATATGTGGGGTCCAGCACAGTATTCTCGGTATATGTGGGGTCCAGCACAGTATTCTCGGTATATGTGGGGTCCAGCACAGTATTCTCGGTATATGTGGGGCCCAGCACAGTATTCTCGGTATATGTGGGGTCCAGCACAGTATTCTCGGTATATGTGGGGTCCAGCACAGTATTCTCGGTATATGTGGGGTCCAGCACAGTATTCTCGGTATATGTGGGGTCCAGCACAGTATTCTCGGTATATGTGGGGTCCAGCACAGTATTCTCGGTATATGTCTGTCCTGTGGGGTCCAGCACAGTATTCTCGGTATATGTGGGGTCCAGCACAGTATTCTCGGTATATGTGGGGTCCAGCACAGTATTCTCGGTATATGTGGGGTCCAGCACAGTATTCTCGGTATATGTGGGGTCCAGCACAGTATTCTCGGTATATGTGGGGTCCAGCACAGTATTCTCGGTATATGTGGGGTCCAGCACAGTATTCTCGGTATATGTGGGGTCCAGCACAGTGTTCTCGGTATATGTGGGGTCCAGCACAGTATTCTCGGTATATGTGGGGTCCAGCACAGTATTCTCGGTATATGTGGGGTCCAGCACAGTATTCTCGGTATATGTAGGGTCCAGCACAGTATTCTTCAGAAGATGAAGGTTGTATCTGGTGATGCAGTCTCTGACACTTTCCTATATCTAGGTGTTTATAGCAGGACAGACCTGAACCTCCCAGTGAAGGTTCCTCACAGGAAAGATGTCAGAGATTTGGAGAAGGACCCGCCGTTGTCATGTTGTGGAACGTTCCAGGCTCAGGTTTTTGGTAAGAATTGCCGGTTCCTTCTCTGTGTGGATGTCGGTATCACCAATCATTATTGGATCTGTCCTCAGTATTGCCCAATTATAATGAATATTGAGTGGAGGGGGATGGGACTCGGGTGGGTTCTTTGTGTTTTTCGGTATTTATAGTTTTTTTTTTTTTCCACATCAGCGAAGAATGTTTAGAGGGTTAAATCAGCTGGATGTTCATTAACTGTCGCCTTCTCAGAATCACATCATAGTGGATTATGCATTTCCTCATTTCCTTTTATAACATCTCAATATAAGACTTTATTACATTACTTTACCCACAATTCCTTATTTCTCCGACCCCATAAGCCCAGCTAAGGCCCCATGTCAGGTGAAGCTTATCTTTTACTGAACCAATTTAGAGAAAAAAATAGAGAAGAGAGAGAAAAGAAGGGTATATAAAAGCAAACTGGTGGGCTCCCCATGCCCGTCATCTACTGACATAACCGGTGTTATACGGAAAATTACCTGTTCCCAAATCCACCCCCCCCCAATATTTAATATGTGTCCATCTAAACTAAGAATATACATATCAAAACCACCTCTCTATAGCACTCATTGCCATCAAGGGTTCCTATTACCTACATACCTATACTGAGCCTACCGCTACGTCTGCTCCACACCGTACCCACTATTAGGGGCGCCCCACCTTCTCCATCCACACCTTCCACATACTTTCCAATTCCTGAATTTATAGTTATTAGTACAATAAATTCCTCCCAGGTAGCCACTTGGTGGTCTTCAGAATTCCAATCCGGCACAGTTCTTATGGTCAGAAACCAATCTATAATAGAAAGACATGCAGCCTAACCCCCCTAAGGAGCCGCAAGTAACCTGCACCCTGCAGAGACAGGCACATCACATCACAGAGACAGGCACATCACATCACAGAGACAGGGCACATCACATCACAGAGACAGGCACATCACATCACAGAGACAGGCACATCACATCACAGAGACAGGCACATCACATCACAGAGACAGGCACATCACATCACATTACATCACAGAGACAGGCACATCACATCACAGAGACAGGCACATCACATCACAGAGACAGGCACATCACATCACAGAGACAGGCACATCACATCACATCACAGAGACAGGCACATCACATCACATCACAGAGACAGGCACATCACATCACAGAGACAGGCACATCACATCACATCACAGAGACAGGCACATCACATCACATCACAGAGACAGGGCACATCACATCACAGAGACAGGCACATCACATCACATCACATCACATCACAGAGACAGGCACATCACATCACATCACATCACATCACAGAGACAGGCACATCACATCACATCACAGAGACAGGCACATCACATCACAGAGACAGGCACATCACATCACAGAGACAGGCACATCACATCACAGAGACAGGCACATCACATCACATCACAGAGACAGGCACATCACATCACAGAGACAGGCACATCACATCACAGAGACAGGCACATCACATCACAGAGACAGGGCACATCACATCACAGAGACAGGCACATCACATCACAGAGACAGGCACATCACATCACAGAGACAGGCACATCACATCACAGAGACAGGCACATCACATCACAGAGACAGGCACATCACATCACAGAGACAGGCACATCACATCACATCACATCACAGAGACAGGCACATCACATCACATCACAGAGACAGGCACATCACATCACAGAGACAGGCACATCACATCACAGAGACAGGCACATCACATCACATCACAGAGACAGGCACATCACATCACAGAGACAGGCACATCACATCACAGAGACAGGCACATCACATCACAGAGACAGGCACATCACATCACAGAGACAGGCACATCACATCACAGAGACAGGCACATCACATCACATCACAGAGACAGGGCACATCACATCACAGAGACAGGCACATCACATCACAGAGACAGGCACATCACATCACAGAGACAGGCACATCACATCACAGAGACAGACACATCACATCACAGAGACAGGCACATCACATCACAGAGACAGGCACATCACATCACAGAGACAGGGCACATCACATCACAGAGACAGGCACATCACATCACATCACAGAGACAGGCACATCACATCACAGAGACAGGCACATCACATCACAGAGACAGGCACATCACATCACAGAGACAGGCACATCACATCACAGAGACAGGCACATCACATCACAGAGACAGGCACATCACATCACAGAGACAGGCACATCACATCACATCACAGAGACAGGCACATCACATCACAGAGACAGGCACATCACATCACAGAGACAGGGCACATCACATCACAGAGACAGGCACATCACATCACAGAGACAGGCACATCACATCACAGAGACAGGCACATCACATCACAGAGACCGGCACATCACATCACAGAGACAGGCACATCACATCACAGAGACAGGCACATCACATCACATCACATCACATCACAGAGACAGGCACATCACATCACAGAGACAGGCACATCACATCACAGAGACAGGCACATCACATCACAGAGACAGGCACATCACATCACAGAGACAGGCACATCACATCACAGAGACAGGCACATCACATCACAGAGACAGGCACATCACATCACAGAGACAGGCACATCACATCACAGAGACAGGCACATCACATCACAGAGACAGGCACATCACATCACAGAGACAGGCACATCACATCACAGAGACAGGCACATCACATCACAGAGACAGGCACATCACATCACAGAGACAGGCACATCACAGAGACAGGCACATCACATCACAGAGACAGGCACATCACATCACAGAGACAGGCACATCACATCACAGAGACAGGCACATCACATCACAGAGACAGGCACATCACAGAGACAGGCACATCACATCACAGAGACAGGCACATCACATCACAGAGACAGGCACATCACATCACAGAGACAGGCACATCACATCACAGAGACAGGCACATCACATCACATCACAGAGACAGGCACATCACATCACAGAGACAGGCACATCACATCACAGAGACAGGCACATCACATCACATCACATCACAGAGACAGGGCACATCACATCACAGAGACAGGCACATCACATCACAGAGACAGGCACATCACATCACAGAGACAGGCACATCACAGAGACAGGCACATCACATCACAGAGACAGGCACATCACATCACAGAGACAGGCACATCACATCACATCACAGAGACAGGGCACATCACATCACAGAGACAGGCACATCACATCACAGAGACAGGCACATCACATCACAGAGACAGGCACATCACATCACAGAGACAGGCACATCACAGAGACAGGCACATCACATCACAGAGACAGGCACATCACATCACAGAGACAGGCACATCACAGAGACAGGCACATCACATCACATCACATCACATCACATCACATCACATCACATCACAGAGACAGGCACATCACATCACAGAGACAGGCACATCACATCACAGAGACAGGCACATCACATCACAGAGACAGACACATCACATCACATCACAGAGACAGGCACATCACATCACATCACAGAGACAGGGCACATCACATCACAGAGACAGGCACATCACATCACAGAGACAGGCACATCACATCACAGAGACAGGCACATCACATCACAGAGACAGGCACATCACATCACAGAGACAGGCACATCACATCACAGAGACAGGCACATCACATCACAGAGACAGGGCACATCACATCACATCACATCACAGAGACAGGGCACATCACATCACAGAGACAGGCACATCACATCACAGAGACAGGCACATCACATCACAGAGACAGGCACATCACATCACAGAGACAGGCACATCACATCACATCACAGAGACAGGGCACATCACATCACAGAGACAGGCACATCACATCACAGAGACAGGCACATCACATCACATAGACAGGCACATCACATCACAGAGACAGGCACATCACATCACAGAGACAGGCACATCACATCACATCACATCACATCACAGAGACAGGCACATCACATCACAGAGACAGGCACATCACATCACAGAGACAGGCACATCACATCACATCACATCACAGAGACAGGCACATCACATCACAGAGACAGGCACATCACATCACAGAGACAGGCACATCACATCACAGAGACAGGCACATCACATCACAGAGACAGGCACATCACATCACAGAGACAGGCACATCACATCACAGAGACAGGCACATCACATCACATAGACAGGGCACATCACATCACAGAGACAGGCACATCACATCACAGAGACAGGCACATCACATCACATCACATCACATCACAGAGACAGGCACATCACATCACATCACAGAGACAGGCACATCACATCACAGAGACAGGCACATCACATCACAGAGACAGGCACATCACATCACAGAGACAGGCACATCACATCACAGAGACAGGCACATCACATCACAGAGACAGGCACATCACATCACAGAGACAGGCACATCACATCACAGAGACAGGCACATCACATCACATAGACAGGGCACATCACATCACAGAGACAGGCACATCACATCACAGAGACAGGCACATCACATCACATCACATCACATCACAGAGACAGGCACATCACATCACATCACAGAGACAGGCACATCACATCACAGAGACAGGCACATCACATCACAGAGACAGGCACATCACATCACAGAGACAGGCACATCCATCACATCACAGAGACAGGCACATCACATCACAGAGACAGGCACATCACATCACAGAGACAGGCACATCACATCACAGAGACAGGGCACATCACATCACATCACAGAGACAGGCACATCACATCACAGAGACAGGCACATCACATCACAGAGACAGGCACATCACATCACAGAGACAGGGCACATCACATCACAGAGACAGGCACATCACATCACAGAGACAGGTACATCACATCACAGAGACAGGCACATCACATCACAGAGACAGGCACATCACATCACAGAGACAGGCACATCACATCACAGAGACAGGCACATCACATCACATCACAGAGACAGGGCACATCACATCACAGAGACAGGCACATCACATCACAGAGACAGGCACATCACATCACATCACAGAGACAGGGCACATCACATCACAGAGACAGGCACATCACATCACAGAGACAGGCACATCACATCACAGAGACAGGCACATCACATCACAGAGACAGGCACATCACATCACAGAGACAGGCACATCACATCACAGAGACAGGCACATCACATCACAGAGACAGGCACATCACATCACAGAGACAGGGCACATCACATCACAGAGACAGGCACATCACATCACAGAGACAGGCACATCACATCACAGAGACAGGCACATCACATCACAGAGACAGGCACATCACATCACAGAGACAGGCACATCACATCACAGAGACAGGCACATCACATCACATAGACAGGCACATCACATCACAGAGACAGTCACATCACATCACAGAGACAGGCACATCACATCACAGAGACAGGGCACATCACATCACAGAGACAGGCACATCACATCACAGAGACAGGTACATCACATCACAGAGACAGGCACATCACATCACAGAGACAGGAACATCACATCACATCACAGAGACAGGCACATCACATCACATCACAGAGACAGGCACATCACATCACAGAGACAGGCACATCACATCACAGAGACAGGCACATCACATCACATCACATCACAGAGACAGGCACATCACATCACAGAGACAGGCACATCACATCACAGAGACAGGCACATCACATCACAGAGACAGGCACATCACATCACAGAGACAGGCACATCACATCACAGAGACAGGCACATCACATCACAGAGACAGGCACATCACATCACAGAGACCGGCACATCACATCACAGAGACAGGCACATCACATCACAGAGACAGGGCACATCACATCACAGAGACAGGCACATCACATCACAGAGACAGGCACATCACATCACAGAGACAGGCACATCACATCACAGAGACAGGCACATCACATCACAGAGACAGGCACATCACATCACAGAGACAGGCACATCACATCACAGAGACAGGCACATCACATCACATCACAGAGACAGGCACATCACATCACAGAGACAGGCACATCACATCACAGAGACAGGCACATCACATCACAGAGACAGGCACATCACATCACAGAGACAGGCACATCACATCACATCACAGAGACAGGGCACATCACATCACAGAGACAGGCACATCACATCACAGAGACAGGCACATCACATCACAGAGACAGGCACATCACATCACAGAGACAGGCACATTACATCACAGAGACAGGCACATCACATCACAGAGACAGGCACATCACATCACAGAGACAGGCACATCACATCACAGAGACAGGGCACATCACATCACAGAGACAGGCACATCACATCACATCACAGAGACAGGCACATCACATCACAGAGACAGGGCACATCACATCACATCACATCACATCACATCACAGAGACAGGCACATCACATCACAGAGACAGGGCACATCACATCACAGAGACAGGCACATCACATCACATCACAGAGACAGGCACATCACATCACAGAGACAGGCACATCACATCACAGAGACAGGCACATCGCATCACAGAGACAGGCACATCACATCACAGAGACAGGCACATCACATCACAGAGACAGGCACATCACATCACAGAGACAGGCACATCACATCACAGAGACAAGGCACATCACATCACAGAGACAGGCACATCACATCACAGAGACAGGCACATCACATCACAGAGACAGGCACATCACATCACAGAGACAGGCACATCACATCACAGAGACAGGCACATCACATCACAGAGACAGGCACATCACATCACAGAGACAGGGCACATCACATCACATCACAGAGACAGGCACATCACATCACAGAGACAGGGCACATCACATCACAGAGACAGGCACATCACATCACAGAGACAGGCACATCACATCACAGAGACAGGCACATCACATCACAGAGACAGGCACATCACATCACAGAGACAGGCACATCACATCACAGAGACAGGCACATCACATCACAGAGACAGGCACATCACATCACAGAGACAGGCACATCACATCACAGAGACAGGGCACATCACATCACAGAGACAGGCACATCACATCACATCACAGAGACAGGCACATCACATCACAGAGACAGGGCACATCACATCACAGAGACAGGCACATCACATCACAGAGACAGGGCACATCACATCACATCACAGAGACAGGCACATCACATCACAGAGACAGGCACATCACATCACAGAGACAGGGCACATCACATCACAGAGACAGGCACATCACATCACATCACAGAGACAGGCACATCACATCACAGAGACAGGCACATCACATCACAGAGACAGGGCACATCACATCACAGAGACAGGCACATCACATCACAGAGACAGGGCACATCACATCACAGAGACAGGCACATCACATCACGTCACAGAGACAGGCACATCACATCACAGAGACAGGCACATCACATCACAGAGACAGGCACATCACATCACAGAGACAGGCACATCACATCACAGAGACAGGCACATCACATCACAGAGACAGGGCACATCACATCACATCACAGAGACAGGCACATCACATCACAGAGACAGGCACATCACATCACAGAGACAGGCACATCACATCACATCACAGAGACAGGCACATCACATCACAGAGACAGGCACATCACATCACAGAGACAGGCACATCACATCACAGAGACAGGCACATCACATCACATCACATCACAGAGACAGGCACATCACATCACATCACAGAGACAGGCACATCACATCACAGAGACAGGCACATCACATCACAGAGACAGGCACATCACATCACAGAGACAGGCACATCACATCACAGAGACAGGCACATCACATCACAGAGACAGGCACATCACATCACAGAGACAGGCACATCACATCACAGAGACAGGCACATCACATCACAGAGACAGGACACATCACATCACAGAGACAGGCACATCACATCACAGAGACAGGCACATCACATCACATCACATCACAGAGACAGGGCACATCACATCACAGAGACAGGCACATCACATCACAGAGACAGGCACATCACATCACAGAGACAGGGCACATCACATCACAGAGACAGGGCACATCACATCACAGAGACAGGCACATCACATCACAGAGACAGGCACATCACATCACAGAGACAGGCACATCACATCACAGAGACAGGCACATCACATCACAGAGACAGGCACATCACATCACAGAGACAGGCACATCACATCACAGAGACAGGGCACATCACATCACAGAGACAGGCACATCACATCACAGAGACAGGCACATCACATCACAGAGACAGGCACATCACATCACAGAGACAGGCACATCACATCACAGAGACAGGCACATCACATCACAGAGACAGGCACATCACATCACAGAGACAGGGCACATCACATCACAGAGACAGGCACATCACATCACAGAGACAGGCACATCACATCACAGAGACAGGCACATCACATCACAGAGACAGGCACATCACATCACAGAGACAGGCACATCACATCACAGAGACAGGGCACATCACATCACAGAGACAGGGCACATCACATCACAGAGACAGGCACATCACATCACAGAGACAGGCACATCACATCACAGAGACAGGCACATCACATCACAGAGACAGGCACATCACATCACAGAGACAGGCACATCACATCACAGAGACAGGCACATCACATCACAGAGACAGGGCACATCACATCACAGAGACAGGCACATCACATCACAGAGACAGGCACATCACATCACAGAGACAGGCACATCACATCACAGAGACAGGCACATCACATCACAGAGACAGGCACATCACATCACAGAGACAGGCACATCACATCACAGAGACAGGCACATCACATCACAGAGACAGGCACATCACATCACAGAGACAGGCACATCACATCACAGAGACAGGCACATCACATCACAGAGACAGGGCACATCACATCACAGAGACAGGCACATCACATCACAGAGACAGGCACATCACACATCACAGAGACAGGCCACATCACATCACAGAGACAGGCACATCACATCACAGAGACAGGCACATCACATCACAGAGACAGGGCACATCACATCACATCACAGAGACAGGCACATCACATCACAGAGACAGGCACATCACATCACAGAGACAGGCACATCACATCACAGAGACAGGCACATCACATCACATCACAGAGACAGGCACATCACATCACATCACAGAGACAGGCACATCACATCACAGAGACAGGCACATCACATCACAGAGACAGGCACATCACATCACAGAGACAGGCACATCACATCACAGAGACAGGCACATCACATCACAGAGACAGGCACATCACATCACAGAGACAGGACACATCACATCACAGAGACAGGCACATCACATCACAGAGACAGGCACATCACATCACAGAGACAGCACATCACATCACAGAGACAGGCACATCACATCACAGAGACAGGCACATCACATCACAGAGACAGGCACATCACATCACAGAGACAGGCACATCACATCACATCACATCACATCACAGAGACAGGCACATCACATCACAGAGACAGGCACATCACATCACAGAGACAGGCACATCACATCACAGAGACAGGCACATCACATCACAGAGACAGGCACATCACATCACAGAGACAGGCACATCACATCACAGAGACAGGGCACATCACATCACAGAGACAGGCACATCACATCACAGAGACAGGCACATCACATCACAGAGACAGGCACATCACATCACAGAGACAGGCACATCACATCACAGAGACAGGCACATCACATCACAGAGACAGGCACATCACATCACAGAGACAGGCACATCACATCACATCACAGAGACAGGCACATCACATCACAGAGACAGGGCACATCACATCACAGAGACAGGCACATCACATCACAGAGACAGGCACATCACATCACAGAAACACATCACATCACAGAGACAGGCACATCACATCACAGAGACAGGCACATCACACATCACAGAGACAGGCACATCACATCACAGAGACAGGCACATCACATCACAGAGACAGGCACATCACATCACAGAGACAGGCACATCACATCACAGAGACAGGCACATCACATCACATCACAGAGACAGGCACATCACATCACAGAGACAGGCACATCACATCACAGAGACAGGCACATCACATCACAGAGACAGGCACATCACATCACAGAGACAGGCACATCACATCACATCACAGAGACAGGCACATCACATCACAGAGACAGGCACATCACATCACAGAGACAGGCACATCACATCACAGAGACAGGCACATCACATCACAGAGACAGGCACATCACATCACAGAGACAGGCACATCACATCACATCACAGAGACAGGCACATCACATCACAGAGACAGGCACATCACATCACAGAGACAGGCACATCACATCACAGAGACAGCACATCACATCACAGAGACAGGCACATCACATCACATCACATCACATCACAGAGACAGGCACATCACATCACAGAGACAGGCACATCACATCACAGAGACAGGCACATCACATCACAGAGACAGGCACATCACCATCACAGAGACAGGCACATCACATCACAGAGACAGGGCACATCACATCACAGAGACAGGCACATCACATCACGAGCGGCAGGATCACATCACAGAGACAGGCACATCACATCACAGAGACAGGCACATCACATCACAGAGACAGGCACATCACATCACAGAGACAGGCACATCACATCACAGAGACAGGGCACATCACATCACAGAGACAGGCACATCACATCACAGAGACAGGCACATCACATCACAGAGACAGGCACATCACATCACAGAGACAGCACATCACATCACAGAAGAGACAGGCACATCACATCACAGAGACAGGCACATCACATCACAGAGACAGGCACATCACATCACAGAGACAGGCACATCACATCACATCACAGAGACAGGCACATCACATCACAGAGACAGGCACATCACATCACAGAGACAGGCACATCACATCACAGAGACAGGCACATCACATCACAGAGACAGGCACATCACATCACAGAGACAGGCACATCACATCACAGAGACAGGCACATCACATCACAGAGACAGGCACATCACATCACATCACAGAGACAGGCACATCACATCACAGAGACAGGCACATCACATCACAGAGACAGGCACATCACATCACATCACAGAGACAGGCACATCACATCACAGAGACAGGCACATCACATCACAGAGACAGGCACATCACATCACAGAGACAGGCACATCACATCACAGAGACAGGCACATCACATCACAGAGACAGGCACATCACATCACAGAGACAGGCACATCACATCACAGAGACAGGCACATCACATCACAGAGACAGGCACATCACATCACAGAGACAGGCACATCACATCACAGAGACAGGCACATCACATCACAGAGACAGGCACATCACATCACAGAGACAGGCACATCACATCACAGAGACAGGCACATCACATCACAGAGACAGGCACATCACATCACAGAGACAGGCACATCACATCACATCACAGAGACAGGCACATCACATCACATCACAGAGACAGGCACATCACATCACAGAGACAGGCACATCACATCACAGAGACAGGCACATCACATCACATCACAGAGACAGGCACATCACATCACAGAGACAGGCACATCACATCACAGAGACAGGCACATCACATCACAGAGACAGGCACATCACATCACAGAGACAGGGCACATCACATCACAGAGACAGGCACATCACATCACAGAGACAGGCACATCACATCACAGAGACAGGCACATCACATCACAGAGACAGGCACATCACATCACAGAGACAGGCACATCACATCACAGAGACAGGCACATCACATCACAGAGACAGGGCACATCACATCACATCACAGAGACAGGCACATCACATCACAGAGACAGGAATAAGCACATCACATCACAGAGACAGCACATCACATCACAGAGACAGGCACATCACATCACAGAGACAGGCACATCACATCACAGAGACAGGGCACATCACATCACATGAGACAGGCACATCACATCACAGAGACAGGCACATCACATCACATCACAGAGACAGGCACATCACATCACAGAGACAGGCACATCACATCACAGAGACAGGCACATCACATCACAGAGACAGGCACATCACATCACAGAGACAGGCACATCACATCACAGAGACAGGCACATCACATCACAGAGACAGGCACATCACATCACAGAGACAGGCAAACATCACAGAGACAGGCACATCACATCACAGAGACAGGCACATCACATCACAGAGACAGGCACATCACATCACAGAGACAGGCACATCACAGAGACAGGCACATCACATCACAGAGACAGGCACATCACATCACAGAGACAGGGCACATCACATCACAGAGACAGGCACATCACATCACAGAGACAGGCACATCACATCACAGAGACAGGCACATCACATCACAGAGACAGGCACATCACATCACAGAGACAGGCACATCACATCACAGAGACAGGCACATCACATCACAGAGACAGGCACATCACATCACAGAGACAGGCACATCACATCGACATCACAGAGACAGGCACATCACATCACAGAGACAGGCACATCACATCACAGAGACAGGCACATCACATCACATCACAGAGACAGGGCACATCACATCACAGAGACAGGCACATCACATCACAGAGACAGGCACATCACATCACAGAGACAGGCACATCACAGAGACAGGCACATCACATCACAGAGACAGGCACATCACATCACAGAGACAGGGCACATCACATCACAGAGACAGGCACATCACATCACAGAGACAGGCACATCACATCACAGAGACAGGCACATCACATCACAGAGACAGGCACATCACATCACAGAGACAGGCACATCACAGGACAGCACATCACATCACAGAGACAGGCACATCACATCACAGAGACAGGCACATCACAGAGACAGGCACATCACATCACAGAGACAGGGCACATCACATCACAGAGACAGGCACATCACATCACAGAGACAGGGCACATCACATCACAGAGACAGGCACATCACATCACAGAGACAGGCACATCACATCACAGAGACAGGCACATCACATCACAGAGACAGGCACATCACATCACAGAGACAGGCACATCACATCACAGAGACAGGCACATCACATCACAGAGACAGGCACATCACATCACAGAGACAGGCCACCATCACATCACAGAGACAGGCACATCACATCACAGAGACAGGCACATCACATCATCACAGAGACAGGCACATCACATCACAGAGACAGGCACATCACATCACAGAGACAGGCACATCACATCACAGAGACAGGCACATCACATCACAGAGACAGGCACATCACATCACAGAGACAGGCACATCACATCACAGAGACAGGCACATCACATCACAGAGACAGGCACATCACATCACAGAGACAGGCACATCACATCACAGAGACAGGCACATCACATCACAGAGACAGGCACATCACATCACAGAGACAGGCACATCACATCACAGAGACAGGCACATCACATCACAGAGACAGGCACATCACATCACAGAGACAGGCACATCACATCACAGAGACAGGCACATCACATCACAGAGACAGGCACATCACATCACAGAGACAGGCACATCACATCACAGAGACAGGCACATCACATCACAGAGACAGGCACATCACATCACAGAGACAGGCACATCACATCACAGAGACAGGCACATCACATCACAGAGACAGGCACATCACATCACAGAGACAGGCACATCACATCACAAAGAGACAGGCCATCACAGAGACAGGCACATCACATCACAGAGACAGGCACATCACATCACAGAGACAGGCACATCACATCACAGAGACAGGCACATCACAGTCACAGAGACAGGCACATCACATCACAGAGACAGGCACATCACATCACAGAGACAGGCACATCACATCACAGAGACAGGCACATCACATCACAGAGACAGGCACATCACATCACAGAGACAGGCACATCACATCACAGAGACAGGCACATCACATCACAGAGACAGGCACATCACATCACAGAGACAGGCACATCACATCACAGAGACAGGCACATCACATCACAGAGACAGGCACATCACATCACAGAGACAGGCACATCACATCACAGAGACAGGCACATCACATCACAGAGACAGGCAACCATCACAAAGTCACATCACAGAGACAGGCACATCACATCACAGAGACAGGCACATCACATCACAGAGACAGGCACATCACATCACAGAGACAGGCACATCACATCACAGAGACAGGCACATCACATCACAGAGACAGGCACATCACATCACAGAGACAGGCACATCACATCACAGAGACAGGCACATCACATCACAGAGACAGGCACATCACATCACAGAGACAGGCACATCACATCACAGAGACAGGCACATCACATCACAGAGACAGGCACATCACATCACAGAGACAGGCACATCACATCACAGAGACAGGCACATCACATCACATCACAGAGACAGGCACATCACATCACAGAGACAGGCACATCACATCACAGAGACAGGCACATCACATCACAGAGACAGGCACATCACATCACAGAGACAGGCACATCACATCACAGAGACAGGCACATCACATCACAGAGACAGGCACATCACATCACAGAGACAGGCACATCACATCACAGAGACAGGCACATCACATCACAGAGACAGGCACATCACATCACAGAGACAGGCACATCACATCACAGAGACAGGCACATCACATCACAGAGACAGGCACATCACATCACAGAGACAGGCACATCACATCACAGAGACAGGCACATCACATCACAGAGACAGGCACATCACATCACAGAGACAGGGCACATCACATCACAGAGACATGGCACATCACATCACAGAGACAGGCACATCACATCACAGAGACAGGCACATCACATCACAGAGACAGGCACATCACATCACAGAGACAGGCACATCACATCACAGAGACACATCACATCACAGAGACAGGCACATCACATCACAGAGACAGGCACATCACATCACAGAGACAGGCACATCACATCACAGAGACAGGCACATCACATCACAGAGACAGGCACATCACATCACAGAGACAGGCACATCACATCACAGAGACAGGCACATCACATCACAGAGACAGGCACATCACATCACAGAGACAGGCACATCACATCACAGAGACAGGCACATCACATCACAGAGACAGGCACATCACATCACAGAGACAGGCACATCACATCACAGAGACAGGCACATCACATCACAGAGACAGGCACATCACATCACAGAGACAGGCACATCACATCACAGAGACAGGCACATCACATCACAGAGACAGGCACATCACATCACAGAGACAGGCACATCACATCACAGAGACAGGCACATCACATCACAGAGACAGGCACATCACATCACAGAGACAGGCACATCACATCACAGAGACAGGCACATCACATCACAGAGACAGGCACATCACATCACAGAGACAGGCACATCACATCAC
>JBBGZY010003660.1:0-46489 GCA_037952925.1 Lithobates clamitans
GGATCAGGAATGTGGCGGGATGGGAAGTGGAGCGGGATCTGGAATGTGGCGGGATGGGAAGTGGAGCAGGATCAGGAATGTGTCAGGATGGGAAATGGAGCGAGAACGGGAATGTGGCTGGATAGGAAATGGGAGTAGGTTCAGAAAATGTGATGGGATGGGAAATGGAGCAAGATCAGGAATGTGACAGGATGGGAAGTGGTGCAGGATCGGGAATGTGATGGGATGGAAAATGGATCAGGGATGGGATGGGAAATGGAGCAGGATCAGAACGTGATGGAATGGAGAATAGAGCGGGATCAAGAATGTGGCGGGATGAGAAATGGAGCAGGATCAGAAATGTGATGGGATGGGGAATGAAGTGGGATCCGGAATGTGACGGGATGGGAAAGGAACTGGGATCGGGAATGTGATGGAATGGGAAATGGAGCGGGATCAGGAATGTGACGGGATGGCAAACGAAGTGGGATTGGGAATGTGATGGAATAGGGAACAAAGCGGGATCAGGAATGTGGCAGGATGGGAAGTGGAGCGGGATCAGGAATGTGGCGGGATGGGAAAGGAACTGGGATCGGGAATGTGATGGAATAGGGAATAGAGCGGGATCAGGAATGTAGCAGGATGGGAAGTGGAGCGGATCAGAATGTGGAAGGATGGGAAATGGGATTAGGTTCAGAAATGTGATGGGATGGGAAATGGAGCGGGATCACAATGGGATTGGAAATGGAGCGGGATCACAATGGGATTGGAAATGGAGCAGGATCAGGAATGTGACAGGATGGAAAGTGGAGCGGGACCGGGAATGTGACAATTCTAGAGAACGCTGGAGGGAATTAGGAAATAAATGTAACCATAACTACTAGAGAATCCCCATCATTTCCTAATTCCCTATAGAGTTCTGAATTGTTACGGGGGCAATCATTTTACCGCGCTCCTTTTTTTAGGGCGATCGTTTTGTACTCTCTCGGTGCCGGGCTACACAAAGTGCATACATGGACTGTGAAGGGGGAGGGATCTTGTAGTGTATGGCGGAGGTCTGATAGACTTTATTTGTAGAGAAGACATTACATGTCAGATAATATATGGCTTTTATTATAAAGTACCTCCACATGGGGGGGAAACCCTCGCCTATTGCTGACCAAAATATCTGCTGGAATAAAAAGGGTTAAAGGGGACAAAACAGCATTAAAGGCTGAACCTGTATTAAAGTGCTGTGAGCTAAGTGGACCTGTCACTTATTTCAGGGTGGGGGTCCTTCGGACCTTATGTTTCAGGACTGAACATTTCTCTATGTCATAGACAATCAATGGCCTCGCTGGTGTCAATATTGGCAATTGTTCCACTCTGCCTTTACCGGTCACCCATATAAAGGAAACCATTGGGGGGGGGCTCTTTAAAAAAGTAGAATCACCACAACTTAAAAATTGGTCAACCTCCCCCCTTGAGACCAGGTGCATGTAGTACTCAAATCCCATTCTGATCTGTGCTGTGTTTGTTGAGCCGGAATGGTCAACTGCTCGCTTCCCCTCCCCCCAGAGAGCAGCAGGGTACTCAGGTGAGGCTGTGTGCAGGTAGAGGGAGCTGACACCGATCTGCCCAGACACCACTCTCTGCACTGATGATCCCAACCATGTTATTGCTGGTGTTCTAGTAGGATATGTACTGAGTATCACTGCACATAGACACAAGAATAGGGGTTTTCCCATAGGAATGCCAGTAAATTGGGTTGTAGTCTGGGGAGGAGCTTCTCCCATAGGAACACCAGTAAATTGGGATGCAGCCTGGGGAGGACTTCTCCCATAGGAAGCCAGTAAATTGGGCTGCAGCCTGGGGAGGACTCCTCCCATAGGAACGCCAGTAAATTGGGCTGCAGCCTGGGGAGGAACTTTTCCCATAGGAACACCAGTAAATTGGGCTGCAGCCTGGGGAGGACTCCTCCCATAGGAACGCCAGTAAATTGGGCTGCAGCCTGGGGAGGAACTTTTCCCATAGGAACACCAGTAAATTGGGCTGCAACCTGCGGAGGACTTGTCCTATAGAAACGCCAGTAAATTGGGCTGCAGCCTGGGGAGGAGCTTCTCCCATAGGGATGTCAGTAAATTGGGCTGAAGCCTAGGGAGGAGCTGACAACAACCATAAACAGAAAAAATATATGGTCTGTTTTAGCACAACCATAGCAAATATCAAAACGGAACCAAGTTCTACATACACCCGGTGATAATTTAATTTAATTTACACTCGTTTTTAGCAAACTGTCTACATTTTTTAAAATATTATCCCTCCTCACAACACAGCGCCTCCATTGGCCTTCACATACAGAGTAAAAAGGCCTTTAAATACAAGGCACAACGTTAAAATATAGTGATGGTGATTCATTTGGCAGTTCTAATTGTCATTTTTTATATTTATTTTAAAAAAAATTTTAACAAAAGGTGCTTTTTTTCTAAACCCTATGGTGTTTAAATAAGTATATATAAAAAAATATGCTCTATACATTCTTGTCTTGAATTATAACTTTTTTTTTCAAAAAATATATATATATCGTTAAAAGTGAGGCAAATTCGTAAACTATTTTGCAGCTAGCACCTTTGACATTGGGAGCGTTGGAAATAAAGCACCATTCGGGGGGGAGGGGGGTGGGGGGGGGGGCACCGCTCTTAAATGATGTGGGGAAGAGTTTGGAGGCAACAGTATTCCCTTTTCTTACAAAAAATTGTCAAGGCTTTACAAAATAATTTTTAAATATCAGGTTTTTTTTTAGACTTAATGTTGGCTAATAATACCATAATACACTAACAGGGCCCTTTTTTTACATAGTAAATTGGGGAAAAAAATGTAAATTATAACTTAACACTTTACAAAATATTTTCTAAAAAGTATCAGTTTTTTTTTTTACACTGAATATTGGGAAATTGGTTCTTTTTTTATATTTTGGTCATATAATAAATTGGCAATTTTTTAAAACTCTTGGCAAATTCTATTTGCTTAAAAAAAAGTCAACGTTTTATAAAATAATTTTAAAAAATTATAATTAGAAGATTTTTTTTTTTTTTTTACACTGAATGTTGGGAAGCAATACTGTCATACGCTGACGGGGGGGGAGGGGGTGGCTTTTATTTATTTTTCTTGGCCACATAGTAAATTGGCACATTTTTAAATTATAACTTGGGAAAAATCCATTTGCCTATAAAAAGAAAATTGTCAACACTTTACAAAATAATTTTTAAATATTATTTGATTTTTTGCTTTACACTGAATGTTGGGAAATAATACAATGCGCTGTCGGGGCCTTTTTTTTTTCTCTTGGTCACGTAGTAAATTGGCACATTTAGTAAAATGTAACTCTGGGCAAAATCTATTTTTTTTTCCTTTACGTAAAAACTGTCGATACTTTATAACGTTTTTTTTTTTTTTTTTTTTTTAACACGGTGTAAAGTAGTTTTATGCAACCCCTGATTGTTGAGAAACAGAAAAATAATATGCTGATAGGAGCCTTTTTTTCTTTCTTTTTTTAAAGGTTTGCATAATAAATTGGCATTTTTTTTTTAAAGTGTAACTCTGAGCATAAAAACAAAAAAAAAAACATATATAATGCTGTCTGTCAGTTGAAATTACACAGCAGTCCTTGTTTTTCTGAGCCCCGGTAATGATTTCATTACCTGTTACTCTGCCAGTAGATCCATAATTTTTCACACTTCCTATAAAAAGGGGTGACAACGCTGGTTGTTGTATGGTGAAAGGGCACAACGTGTTGTCACCCTGTTGACAGGGTGGTCTTAAATGGACATGTAGTTTTATGTAGAGTTTAAAAAAATTGAAGCTCAGCTCCAGCTAACACGTTTAGGCAGTTACAGCAAACTGATTTTTTTTTTAAATATTAAAAAAGGAGAAAAAAATTTAAAGGAAAATTTAAAAAAAAATAAAAAAATAAAATGTAAAATAAAAGAAAGACTGAAATATGCATAAAACCTGACTAGTGTAAGCCCCCCTCCTTTATATAGAGTTTAACTAACAAACAAATTGAAGCTCAGCTCTAGCTAACACCTTTAGGCAGTTACAGCAAACTGTTTTGTTTTTCTTTTTTGAAAAATATAAAAAAATGTAAAAATAAAATATAATGAAAGTTTAAAAAATAAATAAAAAAAAACAAACACCCCCCAAAAAAAAAACACTTAAACAATATGCATAAAAAAACTGACCAGTTATATATTAAGTAACTAACAAATTGAAGCTCAGCTTTAGCTAACACTTTTAGGTACGGTAGGTTATTGTTCTCTTTTGAAAAAAAATTAAATTAAAATTAAAATAAAAATTAAATTAAAAAATTAAAAAAAGTTTTTTGTTTTGTTTTTTTATTTAAAAAATAACTTAAATAGTATGCATAAAAACTGACCAGTGTAAGCCGCCCCCCCCCCCCCCTTGCAGTGTTATAGAGTTTGTTCCAAACCCCTATAACAAACTTTTCCTGGCCAGCTTGGCCTGTTACAGGCAGTGGAAAAAAAACAACAGCTCTACAGGTAAATGTTTAAGGAGGATTAAACTTGTTTTTTTTTTTAAATAAAATAAAAAATAGTTTGCTGTAAATGCTTAAAAGGTGTTATTTGGAGTTGAGCTTCAATTTGTTACTTAAACTCTTTATAAAGTAAATGTGCCTTTAAGACCCCTCCCCCCCCTCCCCCCCCCTGACAACGCTGCTGTACAATTTCACTCCAGGACAAACGTTGTCACCCAAAAATATTCCAGGAAGTGGAAAAATAACGTTTCTACCGGCAGGATTAACAAGTAATAAGCTACGTTCCAAGGGGGAAAAACAAAAAATTGCTGCATTATTTCTACGGAGAGATCGCGTCATTGATGTCATTTCTTTTTTTCAGAGTTTACGGTGTGCAAAGAGCAACATTTGGTGGATATTTGGCGTACCGGAACACCGGAAGAGGATTTTGTTTTCCAAACAAATCCGAGTAATAAGAATGATTTGGAGAAACAATAAAGTGTCAGTAAACCCCACCCCCTCATTATAATCTTTACGATACTTCAGTATAATATTGTGTCTTTGTAATACATTGTATCTAAAGGAAGATATCTGATGATCCCGTCACCGACCTCCTCTGTGATTGGTGGCCACGGGCTCATCTACCCGCTGCAGCCTCGCCGCCACTCCCCGCTGCAGGAAAAGCCAAAGTCTGCTCTGCAGCGCGGTGGGTGGGACCAGTCTGGCCCTCCTGTGAACTTCAAAGAGAGGAGAAGAAACTGTCAATCAAACACGCTTACCCCGCCCATCAGGCGATGCAACCGAGTGGCACCGGGGGGGGGGGGGGCGTCCCATGCGTCTTACACACATGATGAGATGGGTACGATTGATTGACAGAGGCTCCTCCTTCTCATTGCAATTAATGGCATAGCAGGCTAGCCCCGCCCACTGCCTGAGCCAGAGGAGGAGCAAGGTGGTCATGTGACAAAAGCAAGGAATAAAGCTATTTAGAAGGATTTTATATATCTCTAATTTTGGAGAAAATGAGAAAATTCCCAACCTAGATCTATTTTATAAGGCGATCTTTTTCTGGATATTCTGAATGATTTGTCACAAAGAAATGTTCTGCATAAAGAATATATAAAAAAAATATATATTTTGTAATGCTATGTACTGGGTAATTGTCTTGTGCAAAAAAAAAAAAAAAAAAAAAAGAAAGAAATATTTTGCAATGCTTGTCTTGTGCAAACAAATAAAAAAAAATAAAGGAATATTTTGCAATGCTTTTTTATTTAATTTTTTTTGCACAAGACAATTACCCAATACATAGAAATAAATATTTTGCAAAGCTATGTACTGGGTAATTGTCTTGTGCAATAAAAAAAATATATATATATTTTGCAATGCTTTTTTATTTTATTTTATTTGCACACGACAATTACCCAGTGCATAGCATTGCCAAATATTTCTTTTTTTTTTTTTTTTTGCACAAGACAAACAAAAAATATTTTGCAATGCAATGCACTGGGTAATTGTCTTGTGCAAAAAAATAAAAAAATAAAAAGCATTGCAAAATATATATATATTTTTTTTATTGCACAAGACAATTACCCAGTACATAGCTTTGCAAAATATTTATTTCTATGTATTGGGTAATTGTCTTGTGCAAAAAAAACAAAACAAAAATTTTAATAAAAAGAAATAAATATTTTGCAAGGCTATGTACTGGGTAATTGTCTTGTGCAAAAAAAAAAAAAAAAAAGAAAGAAATATTTTGCAATGCTTTTTATTTTTTTGCACAAGACAATTACCCAGTGCATAGCATTGCAAAATATTTCTTTTTTTTTTTTTTTGCACAAGACAAAGAAATATTTTGCAATGCAATGCACTGGGTAATTGTCTCGTGCAAAAAAATTAAAAAATAAAAAATAATTTTTTTTTTTGCACAAGACAAAGAAATATTTTGCAATGCAATGCACTGGGAAATTGTCTCGTGCAAAAAAAAAAAAAAAAACAAAAAAAATTAATAAAAAGCATTGCAAAATATTTTTTCCTTTTTTTTTTTTTTTTGCACAAGACAACTGCCCAGTACATAGCATTACAAAATATGTATTTCTGTGTATTGGGTAATTGTCTTGTGCAAAAAAAAACAAAAACAAAAATTTTAATAAAAAGAAAGAAATATTTTGCAATGCAATGTACTGGGTATTGCTCATTTTGAAAGGTAATATTTTCTGGATATTTTGGATGATTTGTCACAAACAAATTTTTAGCATGAATATATAAAAGTAAAAATAAAAAAATTCCAATGCTATGTGCTGGGTAATTGTCACGTGCAAAAGACAAATATAATAAAGCACCATAAAGCAGAATATGAAATGGATTAAAAAAAAAAAAAGACAAATAAAGTTGATTGAACCCTGCAGCTATTTTAGGATTTGATTGAAGGAATGCTGATTTGACGTTAAGTGCAAAGATCAAGAACAATTCTCTGATCGTTATTTGTATAAAAAAAAAAAAGGAAAGTTAAGTACTTACAATCACAAAAGTTTTGCATTATTACTATATATAGCTACCTATATGTGTGTATATAGATAGGTATATAATGTATATAGACAGATTCCATGCAGAGCTGATGCTCATTAATGCTGCGCCCACCACTCATCCGCACACAATACTCCCGTAGAAAACCCTCTGCTGATTGGACGGGGATCATGTGATCTCCAGGCTGTCCAGCTGGAAGAGGTTGTTATTGGTGGGCGTGGTGAAGTAGAGCTGGTTGCCAGTTGGTGGGCGGAGCTCACAAGGGCTCTTCAGTCCCAGTGTCCGTTCGAAGTCCAGCAGCTGCCCCATGAAGTTAAAGTTTGGGGAGATGTTCGACTTTTTCCTCTTCACAAAGTCGTAGGCGTCGTTGAGGGTCAGGTTGAGTTTCTGCATGAGGTAAGCCACCGTCACCGTCACCGAGCGGCTGATGCCGGCCAAGCAGTGGACCAGGACCCCGCATTTGTTGGACCGAGCTTCTTCTGCAACGAAAGGGAAATGGGAGGCGGTTACAAATTATCGATGTGGAACAAACCGGGGATCAATAATGCACAAGAAGAGCCAATGGACATTATTAAAAGGACAGTCTACCCAATAACCCCATAATAACTGTATATGCCAGTGAATACACAGACAGCAATAAAAGTCCCAGCAGAGAGGTTCTAACCCTTCCGTGCTCCAAACACAACAGAAACATTGTATTTTGGTGGAGTTGGATGGGGGTTGGTGGATTTGGATGGGGGTTGGTGGAGTTGGATGGGGTTAGGTGGAGTTGGATGGGGGTTGGTGGATTTGGATGGGGGTTGGTGGAGTTGAATGGGAGTTGGATGGGGTTAGATGGAGTTGGATGGGGGCTGGATGGGAGCTGGACAGCGTTAGATGGAGTTGGATGGGGTTGGTGAAGTTAGATGGGGGCTGGATGGGGTTAGATGGATTTGGATGGGGCTTGGAGGAGTTGGATGGGGTTAGATGGAGTTGGATGGGGCTAGATGGAGTTGGATGGGGCTTGGAGGAGTTGGATGGGGTTAGATAGAGTTGGATGGGGCTTGGAGGAGTTGGATGGAGTTAGATGGAGTTGGATGGGGGTTAGATGGAGTTAGGTGGGGGTTGGTGGAGTTGGATGGGGGCTGGATGGGGTTAGATGTAGTTGGATGGGGTTAGATGGAGTTGGATGTGGTCAAATGGAGTTGGATGGCGGTTGGATGGGGTTGGACGGGAGTCTCATGGGGTTAGATGGAGTTGGATGGTGATTAGATGGAGTTGGTTGGGGGTCGGAGGAGTTGGATGGGGGTTGGATGGGGTTAGATGGAGTTGGATGGTGATTAGATGGAGTTGGTTGGGGGTCGGAGGAGTTGGATGGGGGTTGGTGGAGTTGGACGGGAGTCTGATGGGGTTAGATGGAGTTGGATGGTGATTAGATGGAGTTGG
The DNA here is from genome assembly GCA_037952925.1 of Lithobates clamitans. NCBI lineage: Eukaryota > Metazoa > Chordata > Amphibia > Anura > Ranidae > Lithobates > Lithobates clamitans. Next base: position 8,441 of record JBBGZY010003660.1, read on the forward strand.
TTGGGGGCTGGAGGAGTTGGATGGGGGTTGGTGGAGTCGGATGGGAGTCTGATGGGGTTAGATGGAGTTGGATGGTGATTAGATGGAGTTGGTTGGGGGTTGGAGGAGTTGGTGGAGTTGGATGGGGGCTGGACAGGGTTAAATGGAGTTGGATGGGGTTAGATGGAGTTGGATGGAGTCGGATGGGGGTTAGATGGAGTTGGATGGAGTCGGATGGGGGTTGGTGGAGTTGGATGGCGGATGGATGGGGGTTGGATGGGGTTAGATGGAGTTGGATAGGGGTTGGTGGAGTTGGATGGGGGTTGGATGGGGTCAGATGGAGTTGGACGGGAGTCAGATGGGGGTTGGTGGAGTTGGATGGCGGTTGGATGGGGGTTGGATGGGGTTGGACGGGAGTCGGATGGGGGTTGGATGGGGTCAGATGGAGTTGGATGGCAGTTGGACAGGAGTTTGATGGGTTTGGATGAGGGTTGGGGAGTATTTGGGATCTTGAGGGATTTTTATTTCAGATGACATTCTGCTCCTGGAAGTCAGGAAGGGCCCTTTACTCCAGACACACTTCTAATTTCTGAATGCCGAAGGGGACGGCGTCTGTTTGCGGCTGATAAGGAGTTCAGATGTTTCCATAGTGAAGGTCGCCGTTATCTCATTTTCTGACTCTGAAATGGAAAAAGAATCATTCACAGTGCAGGCGCCACTGTCACCCCGAGACCTGGACTCTGGATCTGGGTGGTGCAGAGCATCCCATACTAACCCCACAAAACCCCCATAATACCCCCCTGGCATAGGACAGACGAGTAGAAGATTCTAGAGATCTGTAGCACCGGGACAGTCTTATAGAATGTGCACAGTGCAGGAATTGTGCTTCTGTTTTGGTTGCATTAAAACCAGGAGTGGAACTACAGATCAAGGGGCCCCATAGCGAGGTTCTCATAGGACCCCCAGGCAAATGTCCTACTGTTAACATTAAGTGCTTCACAAGCAAGTACAGGTAGCAAGAGAGCTGTCAGCTGTCACTTGGGGGGTGTAGAGTCGGAGTTATCACTGGGGGGGTGCAGAGTCGTTGTCATCACTGGGGGGTGCAGAACTGGTATCATCACTGGGGGGTGCAGAGTCGGTGTCATCACTGGGGGGTGCAGAGTCGCTGTCATCACTGGGGGGTGCAGAGTCGCTGTCATCACTGGGGGGTACAGAGTCGGTGTCATCACTGGGGGGTGCAGAGTCGCTATCATCACTGGGGGGTGCAGAGTCCCTATCATCACTGGGGGGTGCAGAGTCGATGTCATCACTGGGGGGGTGCAGAGTCCCTATCATCACTGGGGGGTGCAGAGTCGATGTCATCACTGGGGGGGTGCAGAGTCCCTATCATCACTGGGGGGTGCAGAGTCCCTATCATCACTGGGGGGTGCAGAGTCCCTATCATCACTGGGGGGTGTAGAGTCGCTGTCATCACTGGGGGGGTGCAGAGTCGCTGTCATCAGCATCCTCCTTATGCACACACATTTTATAAATTTGAATGTCCTCAACAGCGCCCTCTTCCACCCCCAGGCACAGTAGCAGTCAGCAGTGTTGTGAAGTCACTGGGGGGGAAGGGGAAACCTTCTATTTTTATGCTTAGAATGTAGATAATGGTATCACCTGTTCAGGTACGTATCGTTTCTATGTATACTTTGTTATATCTATATGAGAGGACAGATAGAACTGCTCAGGAAATATGCAGACTCCGCTTCTGTATTACCACCCGGTGACTGCGCTTTACCGCTCCTCTTTCTCTTTGCGTCTCTATGGGTCACATCTATACAGCATGAGAATAAAAGAAGATTCTGCCAACAATCCTTAGAGTGATCGCCACATTTCTGAACCAGTCATACCTGTACAGGAAGACCAGAGATACCCCTCCTACCGCCCCTCCCTACTACCCCTCTGAACTCCCCTCCCATTCTAAGACCCCTCCTACTGCCCCTCCCTACTACCTCTCCGGCTTCCCACCCCTCTGAACTCCCCTCCCATTCTAAGACCCCTCCTACTGCCCCTCCCTACTACCTCTCCGGCTTCCCACCCTGCTAAGCTCCCATCCTGAGACCCCTTCTACTGCCCCCTCCTACTACCCACCCCGCTGAGCTCCCTTCCCATCGTAAGACCCCTCCTACTGCCCCTCCCTACTACATCTCCGACTTCTCACCTCGCTGAGCTCCCCTCTTAACCTGAGACCCCGCATGGAATTGGGGTGATCTGAGCGGTGCAGAAATGGGGGTGAAGGTGCAGGAATCAGGGTGAAGGTTCAGGAATCGGGGTGATATGAGGGGTGCAGAAATGGGGGTGAAGGTGCAGGAATCGGGGTGATCTGAGGGGTGCAGAAATGGGGGTGAAGGTGCAGGAATCGGGGTGAAGGTTCAGGAATAGGGGTAAAGGTTCAGGAATAGGGGTGATCTGAGGGGTGCAGGAATTAGGGTGAAGGTTCAGGAATCGGGGTGAAGGTTCAGGAATCGGGGTAAAGGTTCAGGAATCGGGGTGAAGGTTCAGGAATCGGGGTGATCTGAGGGGTGCAGGAATCGGGGTGAAGGTGCAGGAATCGGGGTGATATGAGGGGTGCAGAAATGGGGTTGAAGGTGCAGGAATCGGGGTGATCTGAGGGGTGCAGAAATGGGGGTGAAGGTGCAGGAATCGGGGTGAAGGTTCAGGAATAGGGGTAAAGGTTCAGGAATTGGGGTGAAGGTTCAGGAATTGGGGTGAAGGTTCAGGAATCGGGGTGAAGGTTCAGGAATCGGGGTGATCTGAGGGGTGCAGGAATTAGGGTGAAGGTTCAGGAATCGGGGTGAAGGTTCAGGAATCGGGGTAAAGGTTCAGGAATTGGGGTGAAGGTTCAGGAATCGGGGTGAAGGTTCAGGAATCGGGGTGATCTGAGGGGTGCAGGAATCAGAGTGATCTGAGGGGTGCAGGAATCAGGGTGATCTGAGGGGTGCAGGAATCAGGGTGATCTGAGGGGTGCAGGAATCAGGGTGATCTGAGGGGTGCAGGAATCGGGGTGAAGGTGCAGGAATCAGGGTGAAGGTTCAGGAATCGGGGTGATCTGAGGGGTGCAGGAATCGGGGTGATCTGAGGGGTGCAGGAATCAGGATGAAGGTTCAGGAATCGGGGTGATCTGAGGGGTGCAGGAATCAGGGTGATCTGAGGGGTGCAGGAATCGGGGTGAAGGTGCAGGAAATGGGGTGAAGGTTCAGGAATCGGGGTGAAGGTGCAGGAATCGGGGTGAAGGTGCAGGAATCAGGGTGAAGGTTCAGGAATCGGGGTGAATCGGGGTGAAGGTTCAGGAATCGGGGTGAAGGTGCAGAAATCGGGGTGAAGGTTCAGGAATCGGGGTGAAGGTGCAGGAATCGGGGTGAAGGTTCAGGAATCGGGGTGAATCGGGGTGAAGGTTCAGGAATCGGGGTGAAGGTGCAGGAATCGGGGTGAAGGTGCAGGAATCAGGGTGAAGGTTCAGGAATCGGGGTGAAGGTGCAGAAATCGGGGTGAAGGTTCAGGAATCGGGGTGAAGGTGCAGGAATCGGGGTGAAGGTTCAGGAATCGGGGTGAATCGGGGTGAAGGTTCAGGAATCGGGGTGAAGGTGCAGGAATCGGGGTGAAGGTGCAGGAATCAGGGTGAAGGTTCAGGAATCGGGGTGAAGGTTCAGGAATCGGGGTGAAGGTGCAGAAATCGGGGTGAAGGTTCAGGAATCGGGGTAAAGGTTCAGGAATCGGGGTGAAGGTTCAGGAATCGGGGTGAAGGTTCAGGAATCGGGGTGAAGGTTCAGGAATCGGGGTGAAGGTGCAGGAATCGGGGTGAAGGTGCAGGAATCAGGGTGAAGGTTCAGGAATCGGGGTGAAGGTGCAGGAATCGGGGTGAAGGTTCAGGAATCGGGGTGATCTGAGGGGTGCAGGAATGGGGGTGAAGGTTCAGGAATTGGGGTGAGGGTTCAGGAATCGGGGTGAAGGTTCAGGAATCGGGGTGATCTGAGGGGTGCAGGAATCAGGGTGAAGGTGCAGGAATCGGGGTGAAGGTTCAGGAATCGGGGTGAAGGTTCAGGAATCGGGGTGAAGGTTCAGGAATCGGGGTGATTTGAGGGGTGCAGGAATGGGGGTGAAGATCCGGAATCGGGATGAGGGTTCAGGAATCGGGGTGAAGGTTCAGGAATCGGGGTGATCACTTACCGATGAAGGAGATGGCCTCGGGGAAGAACTGGGAGAGGTTCTGGCTCCAGTGGTCGGAGATGGGGATCTGCTTGTACTTGAACTCCCCGTTGTTCTCAAAGGTGTTGGGCAGATTTGGGGTGACATTCAGGATATATTTAATGTTATATTTCCCCAGAATATCCAGGTTGGCGGAATCTTTTGCACAGCCGAGGTACAAATACGGCAGGATCTGCACAGGGAAAGTCGACTGGTTGCTGAGGGTGGGGCTGCCTTCCGATTCGGTCGCACTGATTGGCTCCCGGTCCGACTCGCCGTCTGAACCTTCGGAACTGATCCTCAAGCCCCCCAGGCCGAGGACGCATTCTGGAGTTGGATCGGTGGGGGAAGGGCTGTCGAGGCCGGCCTCACAATGGTCGGGGTATTCCCTCTGGAACTTGCTGTAACCCCCTACAAGATAAAACACATGAATCATCAGAGGAGCACCGATGACATCACTACATACATACTATGATGACATCACAACATACATACTATGATGACATCACAACATACATACTATGATGACATCACAACATATATACTATGATGACATCACTACATACATACTATGATGACATCACTACATACATACTATGAGGACATCACTACATACATACTATGATGACATCACTACATACATACTATGATGACATCACAACATACATACTATGATGACATCACAACATACATACTATGATGACATCACAACATACATACGATGATGACATCACTACATACATACTATGAGGACATCACAACATACATACTATGATGACATCACAACATACATACGATGACATCACTACATACATACGATGATGACATCACTACATACATACTATGATGACATCACTACATACATACTATGAGGACATCACTACATACATACTATGATGACATCACAACATACATACTATGATGACATCACAACATACATAGGATGATGACATCACTACATACAGCCAATTAACATTTCATTAAAAGAGAAGCTCCGCCCCTTATTACTAAAAAGCCATCCTTAGTCTCCAGTCATGTGACTTTCTCTAGGCCGAGATGATGTCATCAGTCTGCTGCAGGCAAGAGGAAGCATTTCCTCAGTCTCCCCTCTCCCAGTGATCAGGCTGTACATTGTAACTTTGTAGAAGGAGGAGGAGTCATTTCCTCAGTCTCTCCTGGAAACGAAAGCTGGAAGCTGATTGGTTGCACGGTGGCTCCAGTCCTAGTATTGCGGAGGGGAATGTATTGAATGATGGGGGGCGGGTTTCATGGAGGGAGGTGGCTGTCAGTGTCGGTGTGGGCGTGTCCTCAGACATAATTGCGTCACTCCGGTGATGACGTCATCACTGCGACTGATCTCCGAGTTCCAATAAAATGATTATGGGATGTCTTGTAGATGACGCCATAGGGGTGTGCCTCCGGGTGTACCAATATGGAGGGTTTCCTTTTATTACATATTTTATGTAAATATCATCCCCAATCTCCACAATGGAGAGAAATATACTTTATGTGCGCCACAAACCCAGATATAAAAGTAGCAGTGACATCATCGCTGTGCTGTATATAGACTGTGCAGAGATCAGAGCTGTGGGAGGGGCCCAGCTTGCTCCACCCACTACAGAAAGCTACAGGAGGCGGCGACCAGACCAGTACTCTCCACAACGAGAGTTTAGAGCTGTGGGAGGGGACTGGCAGCAAGCTCCACCCACTTCAGAAAACTAAAAGGCACATATGAAGACTCGGCAGGGTTCAGAGGTCATCTACATCAAACTGGAACAACCATCCCTGAACAGGGGCGGGGCCTTCAACACCAACTGTCCTCCACATATAATGCCGGAACAATGTCCCTCCCCTGAAGAGCAGACAACTTACACACTCCATCATATGAATAGAAGGATTGACACCTATGCAGACCCTCTGACACCTTATACCACCCACAACTCCGCCCCCCAGCTATATCACCAATCTTTTTCTCTCTGCTCCTCCCACTATCCTCCTGCTCTTTGTCTCCTCCTCCCATGCTCATCTCCAGGACTTCTCCGGAGTCTCTCCCATCCTCTGGAACTTTCTACCCCAAACTGTCCGACGATCTCCTACTCTGTTCTCCTTTACATCTCTTTAGGGAAGCCTATCCTTCCTCCACCAATAATTGGGCTTTTAAATTCTCCCATCAGCTCCTCCCCCTCAGTTATTACCTTTTTGTACCACTTGCCCCTCCCTATTAGATTGTAAGCTCTCAGGAGCAGGGCCCCCCTAACCCGCTTGTATTTTATTGTATTGTAAATGTACCGTCTCCCTTTATATTGTACAGCGCTGCGCAAACTGTTGTTGCCATATAAATCCTGAATAATAATAATAACTATTACTTAAAGGGGAGTTCCACCCACTTAAAAGTCAGCAGCTACAAAAAGTCTATCCGCTGACCTTTAATAATCAGACGCTCGCCTGTCCCGCGGTCCAGCGATGCGGGCGCAGGAAGCCCCGCCCCTCCCCCCTCCTGTCCGCAGCGCTGGCATTCCAACTGGGCGCTTGGCTGTGGCCACGCTGTGAATGGCCGGGCAATCTTCTGGGACCTGTGACGTGTCCCAGAAGATTGCAGAGAGGGAGGGGGAGGAGTTACATAGTAGGTGAGGTTGAAAAAAGACACAAGTCCATCAAGTCCAACCTATGTGTGTGATTATATGTCAGTATTACATTGTATATCCCTGCATGTTGTGGTCATTCATGTGATTATCTAATAGTTTCTTGAAGCTATCAATGCTCCCCGCTGTGACCACTGCCTGTGGAAGGGAATTCCACATCCTTGCCGATCTTACAGTAAAGAACCCTCTACGTACTTTAAGGTTAAACCTCTTTTCTTCTAATTGTAATGAGTGGCCACAAGTCTTGTTAAACTCTCTTCTGCGAAAAAGTTTTACTTCTATTGTGGGGTCACCAGTCCGGTATTTGTATATTGTGGGGTCACCAGTCCGGTATTTATATATTGTGGGGTCACCAGTCCGGTATTTATATATTGTGGGGTCACCAGTCCGGTATTTATACAATGAAATCATATCCCCTCTCAAGCGTCTCTTCTCCAGAGAGAATAAGTTCAGAGCTCACAACCTTTCCTCATAACTAAGATCCTCCAGACCCTTTATTAGCTTTGTTGCCCTTCTTTGTACTCGCTCCATTTCCAGTACATCCTTCCTGAGGACTGGTGCACAGAACTGAACAGCATACTCCAGGTGCGGCCGGACCAGAGTGTTGCGGAGAAGTTACTGCCCTGCTTAGCTTAGTATCATCCACAAATACAGAGATTGAACTGTTTATCCCATCCTCCAGGTCGTTTATGAACAAATTAAATAGGATTGGTCCCAGCACAGAACCCTGGGGGACCCCACTACCCACCCCTGACCATTCTGAGTACTCCCCATTTATCACCACCCTCTGAACTCGCCCTTGTAGCCAGTTTTCAATCCATGTACTCACCCTATGGTCCATGCCAACGGACCTTATTTTGTACAGTAAATGTTTATGGGGAACTGTGTCAAATGCTTTTGCAAAATCCAGATACACCACGTCTACGGGCCTTCCTTTATCTAGATGGCAACTCACCTCCTCATAGAAGGTTAATAGATTGGTTTGGCAAGAACGATTCTTCATGAATCCATGCTGATTACTCCTAATGATATCGTTCTTATTACTAAAATGTTGTATATAGTCCCTTATCATCCCCTCCAAGAGTTTACATACTATTGATGTTAGGCTAACTGGTCTGTAATTCCCAGGGATGCATTTTGGGCCCTTTTTAAATATTGGTGCTACATTGGCTTTTCTCCAATCAGCTGGTACCATTCCAGTCAGTAGACTGTCTGTAAAAATGAGGAGCAACGGTCTGGCAATTACTTGACTGAGTTCCCCAAGTACCCTCGGGTGCAAGCCATCTGGTCCCTGTGATTTATTAATGTTAAGTTTCTCAAGTCTAATTTTAATTCCGTCCTCTGTTAACCATGGAGGTGCTTCCTGTGTTGTGTCATGAGGATAAACACTGCAGTTTTGGTTACTGAAGCCCCCCGATTCACTCGTGAAGACTGAGGAGAAGAATAAATTCAATACCTTTGCCATCTCCCCATCCTTTGTAACCAGATGTCCTTCCTCATTCTTTATGGGGCCAATATGGTCTGTCCTCCCTTTTTTACTGTTTACATACTTAAAGAATTTCTTGGGATTTTTTTTGCTCTCCTCCGCTATGTGTCTTTCATGTTCCATCTTAGCCGTCCTAATTGCACCCTTACATTTCTTATTGGATTCTTTATAAAGTCTGAATGCTGATGATGATCCCTCAACATTGTATTTTTTGAAGGCCTTCTCCTTTGCTTTTATATACATTTTTACATTGGAGTTAAGCCATCCAGGATTTTTGTTCGCTCTTTTAAATGTATTACCCAATGGGATACATTGGCTAATGCCCTTATTTAATATGCTCTTAAAGCAAACCCATCTCTCCTCCGTATTCTTTGCTCCTAATGCCCCGTACACACGGTTGGAATTTCCGACAAAAAAAGTCTGATGGGAGCCCCTCATCGTATATTCCGACCATGTGTATGCCCCATCAGACTTTTTACGTCGAAAATTCAGACGGACTTAGATAGAGAACAAATTCCTATCGGGGAAAAACGCTCGTCTGTATGCTGGTCTGATGTACCAAAAATGATGCATGCTCTGAAGCAAGTACGAGACGTCGTACGTGTTGTATGTCACCGCGTTCTTCACAGTCGGAATTTGGTGTGACTGTGTGTATGCAAGACAGCTTGAGCGGAATTCTGTCGGAAAAACCTTCAGGGTTTATTAAAACCGGTCGTGTGTACAAAGGGATAAGATGTTATCCCAATTTATGCCTTCTAGCAAGGCTCGTAGATTAGGGAAGTTGGCTCTTTTGAAATTCAGTGTCTTTGTGTGATTTATACTGAAACTAATTGACCTGTGATCGCTGTTACCTAATTTGCCCCGTATTTCCACATCTGTGATCAGGTCTGTATTGTTGGTAATCAGTAGATCTAGTAACGCTTTATTTCTAGTTGGTGCGTCTACCATCTGACCCATAAAATTGTCCTGCAAGACATTAAGGAACTGGCGAGCCTTAGATGAATGCGCGGTTCCCTCCGCCCAGTCTATGTCTGGATAATTAAAATCCCCCATTAGGATAACACTTCCCATCCTTGCTGCTAATCCAATTTGTGATAGGAGAACCGTCTCCACTTCCTCCCTCAGGTTAGGGGGCCTATAGCATACTCCCAGTATTATTTTCCCCTTAGCTTCATCCCTTTGGAGCTCTACCCATAAGGATTCCACCTCCTCCCTAGCTCCCTCAGTGATGTCATCTCTCACATTCGCTTGTACATTATTCTTGATATATAGGCATACCCCTCCCCCTTTTTTACCCTCTCTATCCTTGCGGTATAGGGTATACCCTTGAATGTTTGCCAGCCAATCAGGAGAGCTGTTGAACCAGGTCTCTGAAATTCCCACAAAATCCGAATCCTCTATCCTGTGAACTTCCTTCCGGTGCCGCTGCGCCAGGGCAGGAAGTGGGAGTTGGGTGCCTGTAAAAACAGGGTAACCGCTCCCCCCCCCCCCCCAAAAAAAATGACATGCCAAATGTGGCGTGTCAGGGAGTCACCAACACTTACCATTTTAGGGTGGAACTTTGCTTTAAGTACCCAGCCTTTTTCTGACATTAGTTGTTTACAAGGTAAAATCAGTATTTTTTGCTATTTACTAGAAAATTACTTAGAACCCCCAAACATTTTATATATATATTTTAGCAGAGACCCTAAAGAATAAAATGGCGATGATTGCAATTTTTTATGCCACACGGTCTTTGCACAGAGGTTTTTCAAACGCAATTAATTTGGAAAAAAACACTTTATTAAAAAAAAAAACATAATATTTACCAAAATTTTAATTCTATAATATAAAAGATGATGTTACGCCAAGTAAATAGATACCAAACATGTCATGCTTTAAAATTGCGCACACCTGAGGAATGGCACCAAACTACTAATATTTAAAAATCTCCATAGGCGACGCTGTAAAAATTTCTAGTGCTAGAATTATTGCTCTCGCTCACACGTGTGATGGTATCATACATCATACATATGTGGGCGTGACCTATGTATGCATTCACTACTGTGTGCGAGCATGCGGGGACGGGGGTGCTTTAAAAGATTTTCTCCAAGCGTCTTCCAGGACAGCCCATGAGACCTAGGGCTCCTCCCACCAGGACAGGAAACACGTTACCCCCACCAGATAAAAGGGCGGTCCTCCAGGCCCCATGTTAGTTATTAGTGTTTCCTCCGGACGGGGGGGGGGGTAGTAACATGTTCCTGGAACCTGGTCCCAAGGTCTCAGCAGCGGTATCCTTTCCTCACAGGTAGCGTGGCTAGTTGTGTGAGGAGAAGCAGGAAGCTGCGGCGCTCGAGAAGGGGGCTGAGCTTCTGCGCTCCAAGCTGGCCCACGGGAAGTGCTGAAATTTCAGCTGTGCACCTGAAGGGGACACACAATTGTCTGGCAGATTATCTCAGCCGTCACCGAGTAGACCGAGACAACTGGTCCCTTCATCCCGAAGTCTTTGCAGACCTCGCCAAGAGATGGGGTTATCCAGTAGCGGATTTGTTCGCAAACCGGAACAACCGCAAGACGGAGATGTTCTTTTCCATGAACCCGGCAGACCAAGCCTTGGGGATCGATGCTCTGGCAAACCCGTGGCCTCTAGGCCTATGTTATGCCTTCCCGCCAATCAGACTGATTCCAGAAGTCCTCCGGAAGTTTCTGCTAGAGGAGACGGATCTCATTCTAATTGCACCATTTTGGCCCAAGAGGCCATGGTTTTCCCTGCTACAGTCTCTGGTTTCGGAGCCTCAGCGGAGTCTTCCGAAAAGAGAAGACTTATTTTTGCAGGGTCCAGTATCACACCCTCAGGTGGTTTCCATAAACTTGACGGCTTGGTATCTGAAGAAAAGATACTGAGCGCCCAGGGGTTCTCTGACAAGGTAGTCAAGACTCTTGTAAATTGTAGGAAGCCAGTCACTAGAGCCATATATTCCAAAGTTTGGAAAAGGTTTAACTCATAGTTATCTGGAAATCAAAGATTAACTCATGATATTCCATCTATTTTGGAATTTTTCCAAGAGGGTGTCGACAAAGGTCTTTCAGTAAGTACCTTAAAAGGTACAGGCGGCAGCTATTAGTGTGTTTCTCCAGTTTTCTCTCCTGGAAAATCCCACCATAGCCAGATTTTTCAAATCTATCTCTAGGGCCAGACCAGTAGTGGTGAGAAGTTGTCCAACTTGGGACCTGTCCCTAGTACTTCAAACTCTGGTTGAATTTCCCTTTGAGCCTCTTGAAAGTATTTCAGTTAAGTTACTTACTACAAAAACTGTGTTCCTTATAGCTGTTACCTCAGCTCGTAGGGTAAGTGAGTTGCAGGCCCTATCAGTAAGGGAGCCTTTCCTCACGATTTTTGAGGATCGAGTTGTTTTATGAACCGGTCCAGGTTTTTTGCCCAAGGTGGCAAGTACATTTCACCGATCTCAGGACATTGTACTGCCAACCTTTTGTAGTTCGCCACAGAGCGACCTAGAAAGAAAATTTAGTTTTCTAGATGTAAGAAGGATTCTCTTAGTCTATCTTGAGGTCACCAAGACCTTTAGGAAAACTGATGCCTTATTTGTCCTCTTTTCTGGAGTTCACAAGGGGAATAGTGCATCTAAAGCCACATTGGCTAGATGGATAAAGCAAACCATCTCTGAAGCTTACAAAATTAGGGAGGTTCCTACACCTTTTGTTACTGAGCACTCAACTAGAGCCTTGTCTACATCTTGGGCTGAGAGGGCTGGTGCCTCACCGGAACAAATTTGCAGGGCTGCCACATGGTCCAGTTACTCGACCTTCATTAAACATTATCTCCTGGATCTCCTATCAGCTCAGGAGCAGGCGTTTGGTCGTAAGGTCCTTCAGGCAGTTGTCCCTCCCTAGACTGGTAAGTTCTGGCTCATCGTCTCATGGGCTGTCCTGGAAGACCCTTGGAGAAAAGCTGAGTTAGACTTACAGGTAACTCCTTTTCTGAGAGTCTTCCAGGACAGCCGGATTCCCACCCGGTATTGTCTGAAGTTATGTGTATTATGCATATGTTTTGCAGGGTCCTACGGTTCTTAAGAAGACTGACATGGGGCCTGGAGGACCGCCCTTTTATCTGGTGGGGGTAACGTGTTTCCTGTACTGGTAGGAGGAGCCCTAGGTCTCATGGGCTGTCCTGGAAGACTCTCAGAAAAGGAGTTACCGGTAAGTCTAACTCAGCTTTTTTAAAAATCTTATTACATTTTTAAAATTTTTACACTGTACCTTTACAAAAATTTTTGATCGATTTTATTGCTATCACAAGGAATCATTATTTGCGATAACAAAACAGCGTGACAGGTCCTCTTTATGGAGAGATTTGGGTTCTTTTAGACCCCAAACCGGAAGTGACCCTGCACACAGCCCCTCCTCCAGCCTCCATTGCGCTCCCAACAACCAATCACCTGCTGGTTAATGTGAAACGTTAACTCCGGCAGCTCCCGCCCTCCATCCGGTTCTGTGACTCTTCCCGCTCTCCGCTTTGCAGTGAAGGGGAGCGCAATGGAGGCTGGAGGAGGGGCTGTGTACAGGGCGGTGTTCCCGATCGACCCATCCGCCAACCGCGGTCAACGGCTTGCCGCCCCCCCCGCCCACTATCCAGGACATCGTATTGGGTGGGGACAGAGGACACTAAAGTAGGGGAGTAGGGTGGAGGGATGTAAAGGAGACACTACAGCTGGGGTGGGGGGGTGGGGTGAAGGGGGCAGAAAACACTACAGTGGGGGGGGGGGGGAGAAGTGGACAGAGGACATCGCATGGGGGGTAGAAAACACTACAGTGGGGGAAGGGGGAGAAGTGGACAGAGGACATTGCATTGGGGGGGGCAGAGAACACTACAGTGGGGGGAGAGTGTGAAGGGGACAGAGGACATCGCATGGGGGGCAGAGAACACTACAGTGGGGGAAGGGGGAGAAGTGGACAGAGGACATTGCATTGGGGGGGGCAGAGAACACTACAGTGGGGGGAGGTGAAGGGGGCAGAAAACATTACAGTGGGGGGAGGGTGTGAAGGGGACAGAGGACATCGCATGGGGGGGGGGCAGAGAACACTACAGGGGGGGAGGGGGAGAAGTGGACAGAGGACATTGCATTGGGGGCAGAAAACACTACAGTGGGGGGGGAGAGTGTGAAGGGGACAGAGGACATCGCATTGGGGGCAGAGAACACTACAGTGGGGGAAGGGGGAGAAGTGGACAGAGGACATTGCATTGGGGGGGGCAGAGAACACTACAGTGGGGGGAGGTGAAGGGGGCAGAAAACATTACAGTGGGGGGAGGGTGTGAAGGGGACAGAGGACATCGCATGGGGGGGGGCAGAGAACACTACAGGGGGGGAGGGGGAGAAGTGGACAGAGGACATTGCATTGGGGGGCAGAGAACACTACAGTGGGGGGAGGGTGTGAAGGGGACAGAGGACATCGCATGGGGGGCAGAGAACACTACAGTGGGGGGGTGAAGGGGGCAGAGAACACTACAGTGGGGGGAGGGGGAGGGGGAGAAGTGGACTGAGGACATTGCATTGGGGGGGGGGGCAGAGAACACTACAGTGGGGGGAGGGGGAGAAGTGGACAGAGGACATTGCATTGGGGGGGGGGGGCAGAGAACACTACAGTGGGGGGAGGGTGTGAAAGGGACAGAGGACATCGCATGGGGGGCAGAGAACACTACAGTGGGGGGAGGGGGAGAAGTGGACTGAGGACATTGCATTGGGGGGGACAGAGAACACTACAGTGGGGGGAGGGTGTGAATGGGACAGAGGACATCGCATGGGGGGCAGAGAACACTACAGTGGGGGGAGGGGGAGAAGTGGACAGAGGACATTGCATTGGGGGGGGGGGGGCAGAGAACACTACAGTGGGGGGAGGGTGTGAAGGGGACAGAGGACATCGCATGGGGGGCAGAGAACACTACAGTGGGGGGAGGGGGAGAAGTGGACAGAGGACATTGCATTGGGGGGGGCAGAGAACACTACAGTGGGGGGAGGTGAAGGGGGCAGAAAACACTACAGTGGGGGGAGGGTGTGAAGGGGACAGAGGACATCGCATGGGGGGGCAGAGAACACTACAGGGGGGGAGGGGGAGAAGTGGACAGAGAACATTGCATTGGGGGGGGGGGGGGCAGAGAACACTAAAGTGGGGGGAGGGGGAGAAGTGGACAGAGGACATTGCATTGGGGGGGGCAGAGAACACTAAAGGGGGGGGAGGGGGAGAAGTGGACTGAGGACATTGCATTGGGGGGGGCAGAAAACACTACAGTGGGGGGGAGGGTGTGAAGGGGATGAAGGACATCACTTTGAGGGAGGGGGAGCAGAGGAGACTACAGTGGGAGAGGATACTGCTATGGGGGGGGGGGGTGTACAGGACACTGTGATAGTAGAAGGGGCAGAGTACACTGATATGGGGGTCAGAGGCCTCTAATGTGGGAAAGGGGGGGGGGGTAACTACTGTGGGGGGCAGAGAACACTTCCGTGAGGGGATGATGTGAAGGAGGACCCTATGTTGTGTTTTTATTTGGCACTTAATCATTTTTTTTTTAAAGGCACCCCCCCCCTTCCATCGGGGATCTTTGATTCCTTTCATGTTGTCCAGGTTGACCTCAACCTCTGAAAGGTTGCCCCCCCCCCCCATGTCCAGGGGCAAAGAGATGAGTGGCGAACATCTCGCCGTCGCTTATCTCTATGAGATGATACTGCTGGCACTGGATGGTTCGTGAGCTCAGCGATCGTAATGTAAAGCCTGGGAAGCGGCAAGGGGGGGGGGTGGGGGGGGCACATCTCCCGCCGCTTCTAAAAGTGATCCCACTGCAAATCTGCCAATGGGGCCATTTGTATCTGAAAGCTAGCCGCCTAAGGCAGAGATCTTCAAACTACGGCCCTCCAGCTGTTGCGAAACTACACATCCCATGAGGCATTGCAAAACTCTGACATTCACAGACATGACTGGGCATGATGGGAATTGTAGTGAACTACTGGAGGGCCGTAGATTGAAGACCCCTGACCTAAAGGAAAATAAAATACCAGGGTTATGGTATCTAGCTGCAGCCATCACCCCGATATTTACCGTCAAAGTCCTGATGTAAATTCCCAGTTAGGTGATCGACAAGAGGATAATAATAAATTATAATATAAATTCTGAATAATAATAATAATAATAATAATAATAATAATAATAAGTGGCTGAAATGTTCATGTGTTGAATTACTTTTCTTGATAAATAGGGAAATAAAATATTTATTTTTATTTAATTATTATTCCAAAAATGACCGAAGTGAATCAAACATAAAAGTGACCAAAACTGATCACCGAAAGACAAAAACAGGAAAGAAATGAAATTCTAATTGCTGATTGGCCGGCGTGTGGCCAGGCTGGACCCCTCCGGTCTCCTCCTGCGGAGATCGAAATCCGGCCCACAAACTCCGGACATCTTTATGGCTCTTCTTCAGAGGACATCCAGGAGATGAGGGTCCCGCCGGGCCGGGGACTTCTCCGGCCTTCTGTGCAGATAGAAGATAAATAAGGAGGACGGGGACTTGGCCGATCGCCAGCGTTACTTCAGAGTTCAGTCAGAATACGGAAAAGACGTCCTGAAGAAGAACACGACTTCCCGCCTCTATGAAAACCTCGCTGGCCGAACGTATGACTGCAACATCAGCGCACAGATCATACCCACCGGGACTCCTACACTCTGCCCATAGACTGGACACTTATTATACAGCATAGAGAGAAATACCGAGAACAGAAGAGCATGGAGAACGATCGTCCTTTATGAACACACTCAGACTGCACATATATATGTATATATATATATATATATATATATATATATACGGCTCAGGCCAGACTATTCCCCCCCAGGGTTCCACGCAGGCCACAAATTCGACAAAAAAAAATAAGCCGGGAATTTTACACTGAGGAGCCTTTTATTTTTTTTAACCAAATTACAAATAATGACAACTTCGGGTTTTTCAAAGAAGAAGAATAAAGTTGTATTTGGCTCCGCCCACAGAGTATCCTAAGCATGTTGCGTATCCTACCCGATGTGCGCAACCTGATACATCTTTACTCCTCCCCGATGTGTTGCCTAGGCTACCAGCCTACCGTCCCTCCCTGAACACTGGCATCTCTACAAGGATGGGGGGGGGGGTGAAAGAGAAAGAGGGGGCATGAAAGAAAGGGGGGTGGGGGTGAAAGAGGGGGATGAGAGAGAGGGGGATGGGGTGAGAGAGAGGTATGGGGGGCAAGAGAGAGGGAGTGGGGGTGAGAGAGAGAGGGGGATGGGGGGTGAGAGAGAGAGGGGGATGGGGTGAGAGAGAGAGGGGGATGGGGGGTGAGAGAGGGGGGATAGGGGGGGTGAGAGAGAGGGGGATGGGGGGGTGAGAGAGGGGGGATAGGGGGGTGAGAGAGAGGGGGATGGGGGGTGAGAGAGAGAGGGGGATGGGGGGGTGAGAGAGGGGGATGGGGGGTGAGAGAGAGAGGGGGATGGGGGGGGGTGAGAGAGGGGGATGGGGGGGGGGGGTGAGAGAGAGGGGGATGGGGGTGAGAGATGGGGTGAGAGAGAGGGGGATGGGGGGGTGAGAGAGGGGGGGATGGGGTGAGAGAGAAAGGGGGGTGGGGGGGTGAGAGAGAGGTGGTGGGGGGTGTGGGGTGTGAGAGAGGGGGGGTGCGAGAGAGAGAGAGGGGGATAGGTGGTTGAGAGAGAGGGGGATGGGGGTGAGAGAGAGAGAGAGGGGGATGAGGGGGTGATAGAGAGGGAAATGGGGGTGAGAGAGAGGGGGAGGGGGATAGGTTGTTGAGAGAGAGGGGGATGGGGGTGAGAGAGAGGGGGATGGGGGGTGAGAGAGAGGGGGATGGGGGTTGAGAGAGAGAGAGGGATGGGGGGGTGAGAGAGAGAGGGATGGGGGGTGAGAGAGAGAGAGGGGGATGGGGGGTGAGAGAGAGAGAGAGAGAGAGAGAGGGGGGGATGGGGGGTGAGAGAGAGAGGGGGATGGGGGGTGAGAGAGAGAGGGGGATGGGGGGTGAGAGAGAGGGGGATGGGGGGTGAGAGAGGGGGGATAGGGGGGTGAGAGAGAGGGGGATGGGGGGTGAGAGTGGGGGGATAGGGGGGGTGAGAGAGAGAGGGGGATGGGGGGTGAGAGAGGGGGATGGGGGGTGAGGAGAGAGGGGAGGGAGAGGGGATGGGGGGTGAGAGAGAGGGGGATGGGGGGGTGAGGTGGGGTGAGAGAGAGGGGGATGGGGGGGTGAGAGAGGGGGGGATGGGGTGAGAGAGAAAGGGGGGTGGGGGGGTGAGAGAGAGGTGGTGGGGTGTGGGGTGTGAGAAGGGGGGTGGGAGGGGGTGATAGAGAGGGGAATGGGGGGAAGAGAGGGGGATAGGTTGTTGAGAGAGAGGGGGATGGGGGTGAGAGGGGATGGGGGGTGAGAGAGAGGGGGATGGGGTTGAGAGAGAGAGAGGGATGGGGGGGTGAGAGAGAGAGAGAGTGATGGGGGGTGAGAGAGGGATGGGGGGTGAGAGAGAGAGAGAGAGAGAGAGAGAGAGAGAGAGAGAGAGAGAGGGGGATGGGGGGTGAGAGAGAGAGGGGATGGGGGGGGTGAGAGAGAGAGGGGGATGGGGGGGTGAGAGAGAGAGGGGGATGGGGGGTGAGAGAGAGAGAGAGAGAGAGAGGGGATGGGGGGTGAGAGAGAGAGGGGGATGGGGGGGGTGAGAGAGAGAGGGGGATAGGGGGGTGAGAGAGGGGGGGGATGGGGGGGTGAGCGATCTCTAGCCCTGTCGCAGTCTGCAGCCCCTCCCGTCCCCCTGTCTCCTGTAGCGTTATGTAATGTCTGGTACCTTCCATCCCAGCAGCTCTTTCCCCTCCCCCCGCCTCCATCTCTGGGGTGGCCCATTTACTGTGTGGGGGTGATAGGCAGAGCAAGGTGATATCATCCTGCCCCTACCCAGAGGACACCGCTGCCCAGAGGGGGTGAGTGAGAGAGATGGGGGGGGAAGAGAGAGAGAAATAAAGAAGGGGGACCACCAATTGCTCCTCCCATTCCCAGTCTGAGCTCTGCTGATACAGTGCCTTGAAAAAGTATTCATACCCCTTAAAATTTCCCACATTTCCCATGCATTGAAGACACAGCTCACCGCCGTCACCCACTGCCTGACCGCCACCAAGATAGGGTAAGTACCAAGCAGGCGGGGGGGGGGGGGGGAGGGGTCACAATGGCAACTTTTGATGGCACAGTGGTGGCATTTAAAGTTATTGTTTTCTGAATTTTTCAGTTTGTTTGCACCCCCCAAAAATTTTGAGCACCAGCTGCCACTGACAAACAGCATCATGAAGGCCAAGGAACACACCAGACAGGTCAGGGATAAAGTTGTGGAGAAGTATAAAGCAGGGTTAGGTTATACAGAAATCTCCCAAGCTTTGAACATCTCACGGAGCTCTGTTCAATCCATCATCGGAAAATGGAAAGAGTATGGAACAACTGCAAACCTACCAAGACATGGCCGTCCACCTAAACTGACCGGCCGGGCAAGGAGAGCATTCATCAGAGAAGAGCCAAGAGGTCCATGGTAAATCTGGAGGAGCTGCAGAGATCCACAGCTCAGGTGGGAGAATCTGTCCACAGGACAACTATTAGTCGTGTTCTCCACAAATCTGCCCTTTATGGAAGAGTGACAAGAAGAAAGACATTGGAGAAAGAAAGTCATAAGAAGTCCTGTTTGTAGTTTGTGAGAAGCCATGTGGAGGACACAGCAAACATGTGGAAGAAGGTGATCTGGTCACATGAGACCAAAATTCAACTTTATGGCCTAAAAGTAAAATGCTATGTGTGGGGAAAACTAACACTGCACATCACCCTGAACACACCATCCCCACCGTGAAACATGGTGGTGGCAGCATCATGTGGTGGGGATGGTTTTCTTCAGCAGGGACAAGGAAGCTGGTCAGAGTTGATGGGAAGATGGATGGAGACAAATACAGGACAATCTTAGAAGAAAACCTGTTAGAGTCTGGAAAAGACTTGAGACTGGGGCGGAGGTTCACCTTCCAGCAGGACAACGACCCGAAACATCCAGCCAGAGCTACAATGGAATGGTTTACATCAAAGCATATTCATGTGTTAGAATGGCCCAGTCATAGTCCAGACCTAAATCACATTGAGAATCTGTGGCAAGACTTGGAAATTGCTGTTCACAGACGCTCTCCATCCAATCTGACAGAGCTTGAGATATTTTACAAAGAAGAAGAATGGGCAGAAATGTCCCTCTCTAGATGTACAAAGCTGGTAGAGACATCCCCAAAAAGACTTGTAGAGAAAGGGGGTTCTACAAAGTATTGACTCCGGGGGGCGCCATACAAATGCCCCTCCCCCACACTTTTCACATATTTATTTGTATCATTTATCATTTTCCTTCCACTTCACAATTATGTGACACTTTGTGTTGGTCTATCACATAAAATCCCAATAAAATACATTTATGTTTTTGGTTGTAACATGACAGAATGTGGGAAATTTCAAGGGGTGTGAATACTTTTTCCTTGCACTGTACAATGAAGGCGTCACACTGATGTCTTAATGAATATGAAGCTGAATTCATTTATACTTTTTGTATTTTTATTTGTCTGGAGTTCAGGATTCGTAGCCACTGATCAGATCTCAGACAGTCTCATATTTCATGTACTGTGGGAGGGGCTTAGTATATAAATCTTCTCAGGTTTTCTTCCCTCACTTCCGTCTTCTGTGCAGAAAACCCAAATGTGGCAACAAGTGAAATATCCGGGAAACGAGCGAATACCCAGCGATCCCTCCTAATCCCTCCTCTTCTATCCTCTTCTATCCTCTTCTATCCTCTTCTATCCTCTTCAGGACGAGATGCAGCAAGTCGTAGCAGGAAAAAAAAACATATATAATAGCTGAGCTCCGCCCCCCGTATTATACAGCCAATGACCACACCCACACCGGGAGGCGGCTCTGCTCAACTCTCACTGAGCTGGAACTACAGAGCCAGAGGGGAGGAGCCGAGATCCCTACAGAGCCAGAGGGGAGGAGCCGAGATCCCTACAGAGCCAGAGGGGAGGAGCCGAGATCCCTACAGAGCCAGAGGGGAGGAGCCGAGATCCCTACAGAGCCAGAGAGGAGGAGCCGAGATCCCTACAGAGCCAGAGGGGAGGAGCCGAGATCCCTACAGAGCCAGAGAGGAGGAGCCGAGATCCCTACAGAGCCAGAGGGGAGGAGCCAAGATCCCTACAGAGCCAGGGGGAGGAGCCGAGATCCCTACAGAGCCAGAGAGGAGGAGCCGAGATCCCTACAGAGCCAGAGGGGAGGAGCCGAGATCCCTACAGAGCCAGAGAGGAGGAGCCGAGATCCCTACAGAGCCAGAGAGGAGGAGCCGAGATCCCTACAGAGCCAGAGAGGAGGAGCCGAGATCCCTACAGAGCCAGAGAGGAGGAGCCGAGATCCCTACAGAGCCAGAGAGGAGGAGCCGAGATCCCTACAGAGCCAGAGAGGAGGAGCCGAGATCCCTACAGAGCCAGAGAGGAGGAGCCGAGATCCCTACAGAGCCAGAGAGGAGGAGCCGAGATCCCTACAGAGCCAGAGGGGAGGAGCCGAGATCCCTACAGAGCCAGAGGGGAGGAGCCGAGATCCCTACAGAGCCAGAGGGGAGGAGCCAAGATCCCTACAGAGCCAGAGGGGAGGAGCCAAGATCCCTACAGAGCCAGAGGGGACAAGCCGAGATCCCTACAGAGCCAGAGGGGAGGAGCCGAGATCCCTACAGAGCCAGAGAGGAGGAACCGAGATCCCTACAGAGCCAGAGGGGAGGAGCCAAGATCCCTACAGAGCCAGGGGGAGGAGCCGAGATCCCTACAGAGCCAGAGAGGAGGAGCCGAGATCCCTACAGAGCCAGAGGGGAGGAGCCGAGATCCCTACAGAGCCAGAGGGGAGGAGCCGAGATCCCTACAGAGCCAGAGAGGAGGAGCCGAGATCCCTACAGAGCCAGAGGGGAGGAGCCAAGATCCCTACAGAGCCAGAGGGGAGGAGCTGAGATCCCTACAGAGCCAGAGAGGAGGAGCCGAGATCCCTACACAGAGATACAAAGTAATAAATAGCAATCCCTATAGAACGATACAAAGTAACACATAATCCCTACAGAGAGATACAAAGTAACACATAACAATCCCTACAGAACAATACAAAGTAACACATAGCAATCCCTACAGAGCGATACAAAGTAACACATAATCCCTACAGAGCGATACAAAGTAACACACAGCAATCCCTACAGAGCAATACAAAGTAACACATAATCCCTACAGAGAGATACAAAGTAATACATAGCAATCCCTACAGAGTGACACAAAGTAACACATAACAATCCCTACAGAGAGATACAAAGTAATACATAGCAATCCCTACAGAGAGATACAAAGTAATACATAACAATCCCTACAGAGAGATACAAAGTAACACATAACAATCCCTACAGAGAGATACAAAGTAACACATAGCAATCCCTACAGAGAGATACAAAGTAATACATAACAATCCCTACAGAGCAATACAAAGTAACACATAATCCCTACAGAGAGATACAAAGTAACACATAGCAATCCCTACAGAGAGATACAAAGTAATACATAGCAATCCCTACAGAGAGATACAAAGTAACACATAACAATCCCTACAGAACGATACAAAGTAACACATAACAATCCCTACAGAGCGATACAAAGTAATACATAACAATCCCTACAGAGAGATACAAAGTAACACACAGCAATTCCTACAGAGCGATACAAAGTAACACATAGAAATCCCTACAGAGAGATACAAAGTAATACATAGCAATCCCTACAGAGAGATACAAAGTAATACATAACAATCCCTACAGAGCAATACAAAGTAACACATAATCCCTACAGAGAGATACAAAGTAACACATAGCAATCCCTACAGAGAGATACAAAGTAACACATAGAAATCCCTACAGAGAGATACAAAGTAACACATAGCAATCCCTACAGAGAGATACAAAGTAACACATAGCAATCCCTACAGAGAGATACAAAGTAACACATAGCAATCCCTACAGAGAGATACAAAGTAATACATAGCAATCCCTACAGAACGATACAAAGTAACACACAGCAATTCCTACAGAGCGATACAAAGTAACACATAATCCCTACAGAGAGATACAAAGTAACACATAGCAATCCCTACAGAGAGATACAAAGTAACACATAGCAATCCCTACAGAGAGATACAAAGTAACACATAACAATCCCTACAGAACGATACAAAGTAATACATAGCAATCCCTACAGAGCGATACAAAGTAACACATAATCCCTACAGAGAGATACAAAGTAACACATAGAAATCCCTACAGAGCGATACAAAGTAACACATAATCCCTACAGAGAGATACAAAGTAATACATAGCAATCCCTACAGAGAGATACAAAGTAATACATAACAATCCCTACAGAGCGATACAAAGTAATACATAACAATCCCTACAGAACGATACAAAGTAACACATAGCAATCCCTACAGAACGATACAAAGTAACACATAATCCCTACAGAGAGATACAAAGTAATACATAGCAATCCCTACAGAGCGATACAAAGTAACACATAACAATCCCTACAGAGAGATACAAAGTAACACATAATCCCTACAGAGCGATACAAAGTAACACATAATCCCTACAGAGAGATACAAAGTAATACATAGCAATCCCTACAGAGCGATACAAAGTAACACATAGCAATCCCTACAGTTCTGCGTAAATTTCTAGCAAAAAAATTGTCGATCTTTACATGTAGGAGAGGAATTGGCCGCTATGGAAGTGGTTAAAGAGATTCTGTCCCCAAATAAATCATCACATAGAGGACTTTTTGTCTCCTATGTGATGAAAAAAAATGTCTCAAATTGTAAAAAAAAAATCACAAATTACACCCAAGTATATAGCACACTCCTGAGTCCTGCACCCCGTACATAGCACACTCCTGAGTCCTGCACCCCATACATAGCACACTCCTGAGTCCTGCACCCCGTACATAGCACACTCCTGAGTCCTGCACCCCGTACATAGCACACTCCTGAGTCCTGCACCCTGTACATAGCACACTCCTGAGTCCTGTACATAGCACACTCCTGAGTCCTGCACCCCGTACATAGCACACTCCTGAGTCCTGCACCCCATACATAGCACACTCCTGAGTCCTGCACCCCGTACATAGCACACTCCTGAGTCCTGCACCCCGTACATAGCACACTCCTGAGTCCTGCACCCTGTACATAGCACACTCCTGAGTCCTGTACATAGCACACTCCTGAGTCCTGCACCCCGTACATAGCACACTCCTGAGTCCTGCACCCCATACATAGCACACTCCTGAGTCCTGCACCCCGTACATAGCACACTCCTGAGTCCTGCACCCCGTACATAGCACACTCCTGAGTCCTGCACCCCGTACATAGCACACTCCTGAGTCCTGCACCCCGTACATAGCACACTCCTGAGTCCTGCACCCCGTACATAGCACACTCCTGAGTCCTGCACCCCGTACATAGCACACTCCTGAGTCCTGCACCCCGTACATAGCACACTCCTGAGTCCTGCACCCCGTACATAGCACACTCCTGAGTCCTGCACCCCGTACATAGCACACTCCTGAGTCCTGCACCCCGTACATAGCACACTCCTGAGTCCTGCACCCCGTACATAGCACACTCCTGAGTCCTGCACCACGTACATAGCACACTCCTGAGTCCTGCACCCTATACATAGCACACTCCTGAGTCCTGCACCCTGTACATAGCACACTCCTGAGTCCTGCACCCTATACATAGCACACTCCTGAGTCCTGCACCCCGTACATAGCACACTCCTGAGTCCTGCACCCTGTACATAGCACACTCCTGAGTCCTGCACCCCGTACATAGCACACTCCTGAGTCCTGCACCCTGTACATAGCACACTCCTGAGTCCTGCACCCCGTACATAGCACACTCCTGAGTTCTGCACCCCGTACATAGCACACTCCTGAGTCCTGCACCCCGTACATAGCACACTCCTGAGTCCTGCACCCCGTACATAGCACACTCCTGAGTCCTGCACCCCGTACATAGCACACTCCTGAGTCCTGTACATAGCACACTCCTGAGTCCAGCACCCCGTACATAGCACACTCCTGAGTCCTGCACCCCGTACATAGCACACTCCTGAGTCCTGCACCCCGTACATAGCACACTCCTGAGTCCTGCATCCCATACATAGCACACTCCTGAGTCCTGTACATAGCACACTCCTGAGTCCTGTACATAGCACACTCCTGAGTCCAGCACCCCGTACATAGCACACTCCTGAGTCCAGCACCCCGTACATAGCACACTCCTGAGTCCAGCACCCCGTACATAGCACACTCCTGAGTCCAGCACCCCGTACATAGCACACTCCTGAGTCCTGCACCCCGTACATAGCACACTCCTGAGTCCTGCACCCCATACATAGCACACTCCTGAGTCCTGTACATAGCACACTCCTGAGTCCTGCACCCCGTACATAGCACACTCCTGAGTCCTGTACATAGCACACTCCTGAGTCCTGCACCCCGTACATAGCACACTCCTGAGTCCAGCACCCCGTACATAGCACACTCCTGAGTCCTGCACCCCATACATAGCACACTCCTGAGTCCTGTACATAGCACACTCCTGAGTCCTGCACCCCGTACATAGCACACTCCTGAGTCCAGCACCCTGTACATAGCACACTCCTGAGTCCTGCACCCCGTACATAGCACACTCCTGAGTCCTGCACCCCGTACATAGCACACTCCTGAGTCCTGCACCCCGTACATAGCACACTCCTGAGTCCTGCACCCCGTACATAGCACACTCCTGAGTCCTGCACCCCGTACATAGCACACTCCTGAGTCCAGCACCCTGTACATAGCACACTCCTGAGTCCTGCACCCTGTACATAGCACACTCCTGAGTCCTGCACCCTGTACATAGCACACTCCTGAGTCCTGCACCCTGTACATAGCACACTCCTGAGTCCTGTACCCCATACATAGCACACTCCTGAGTCCTGTACATAGCACACTCCTGAGTCCTGCACCCTGTACATAGCACACTCCTGAGTCCTGCACCCTGTACATAGCACACTCCTGAGTCCTGTACATAGCACACTCCTGAGTCCTGCACCCCATACATAGCACACTCCTGAGTCCTGCATGAGAGCAGCGGCTCTCCCGGGTCTCTTTCCCCTCATTGGCTTACACAGCAGTGCCAATGAGCAGAGAGGGGGGGGCGGGGCCAAGCCGTAGCTCTACATGTCTCATGGTAGTGAGCCCCCATAGGAAGTGGCTTACCATTGGGGGACACTGGTCAAGGGGGAGGAGCCAAGAGCACCAGTAGGGGACACGACCAGAGGCGGGCCGGGAGCCGCTCTGTGCAAACCAATCACAGAGAGCCGGGATGTATGACGACATGTTTGGTATTTTCAAAAAATAAAAAAAAATATTCCTTTAGTATAAATGTGAACAATTAATGGCACCGCGCCGCGGTTCTCATTTGTAGCACATTCTCGGTGCGTCCCGCAAAACACGCACTCTCTGTGCACCGTCACGCGTTTCAGAAATGCAGAATGGAAATGGAGCCGCATTGTCCAGTTAGGAGCCAGAAAGCGAAACGTGGTGCAGGTTGTGTCAGTAAATTGTACACAGATCTGTCCTCCTACCGGTCCTGTGTGTGGGGTCACCGGGGGACTTCCCCCGATATGTTCTCTTATATTACATTGTACACAATAATCATCATCAATATACACAGCCAATCACAGCCAGCGGGACAGAATACAGAGGAATACAAGAGCATCATGTGACAGAGCGGAGGGTGAAGCCTCCAATAATCACCATCATCATAAGAGATCCAACCTCCATCTACTACTATATTCTACACACAACACATCTCAGCATCAGGAGTGTCAGTATGTCATTATTTTGGGGTCCCTGGTGTCAGTATGTCATTATTTTGGGGTCCCTGGTGTCAGTATGTCATTATTTTGGGGTCCCTAGTATCAGTATGTCATTATTTTGGGGTCCCTGGTGTCAGTATGTCATTATTTTGGGGTCCCTGGTGTCAGTATGTCATTATTTTGGGGTCCCTGGTGTCAGTATGTCATTATTTTGGGGTCCCCTAGTGTCAGTATGTCATTATTTTGGGGTCCCTGGTGTCAATTATTTGGGGCCCTGGTATCAGTGTGTCCATATTTTGGGGTCCCTGGTATCAGTGTGCCATTATTCTGGCCCCCCCTGGTGTCAGTATGTCATTATTTTGGGGTCCCTGGTATCAGTGTGCCATTATTCTGGCCCCCCCTGGTGTCAGTGTGTTAATATTTTGGGAACACTGTGAGTAGTAGTGGGCGGTAGTGAGCGGAGTTATGTAGGGGGCGGTTCTCACCTCTCAGGTAGTAGGTGGGGCACGCTGTGTGAGCAGTGTTGGTGGTGGGTGGAGTTATGCAGGGGTGTAGATGGGGCATGCTGTGTAGTGATGGGCAGGGTTATGTAGGGGGCGTGTCTCACCTCTCAGGAAGTAGGCAGGGCATGGTGAGTAGCGGTGGGCGGAGTCAGTCAGGGGGCGCGTCTTACCTCTCAGGTAGTAGGTGGGGCATGCTGTGTTTAGTGGTGGGTGGAGGTATGTTGGGGCGGGTCTTACCTGTCAGGTAGTAGGCGTGGCATAGTGTGTGTGATGTTGAGAGGAGTCAGTCAGGGGGGCGTGTCTTACCTCAGGTAGTAGGCGGTACACAGTGTGTGTAGTTAGTGGTGGGTGGAGTTAGGCGGGGGCGTGTCTTACCTTTTCAGGTAGTAGGCGGGGCACAGTGTGTAGTGGTGGGTGGAGTTAGGCAGGGGGCGTGTCTTACCTTTTCAGGTAGTAGGCGGGGCACAGTGTGTAGTGGTGGGTGGAGTTAGGGAGGGGGCGTGTCTTACCTTTCAGGTAGTAGGCGGGGCAGTGTTAGGCAAGGGGCGTGTCTTACCTTTCAGGTAGTAGGCGGGGCACAGTATGTGTAGTGTTGGTGGTGGGTGGAGTTAGGCGGGGGCGTGTCTTACCTTTCAGGTAGTAGGCGGGGCACAGTGTGTGTAGTGTTAGTGGTGGGTGGAGTTAGGCGGGGGCGTGTCTTACCTTTCAGGTAGTAGGCGGGGCACAGTGTGTGTAGTGTTAGTGGTGGGTGGAGTTAGGCAGGGGGCGTGTCTTACCTTTCAGGTAGTAGGCGGGGCACAGTGTGTGTAGTGTTAGTGGTGGGTGGAGTTAGGCAGGGGGCGTGTCTTACCTTTCAGGTAGTAGGCGGGGCACAGTGTGTGTAGTGTTAGTGGTGGGTGGAGTTAGGCGGGGGCGTGTCTTACCTTTTCAGGTAGTAGGCGGGGCACAGTGTGTAGTGGTGGGTGGAGTTAGGCAGGGGGCGTGTCTTACCTTTTCAGGTAGTAGGCGGGGCACAGTGTGTAGTGGTGGGTGGAGTTAGGGAGGGGGCGTGTCTTACCTTTCAGGTAGTAGGCGGGGCACAGTATGTGTAGTGTTGGTGGTGGGTGGAGTTAGGCGGGGGCGTGTCTTACCTTTCAGGTAGTAGGCGGGGCACAGTGTGTGTAGTGTTAGTGGTGGGTGGAGTTAGGCAGGGGGCGTGTCTTACCTTTCAGGTAGTAGGCGGGGCACAGTGTGTGTAGTGTTAGTGGTGGGTGGAGTTAGGCAGGGGGCGTGTCTTACCTTTCAGGTAGTAGGCGGGGCACAGTGTGTAGTGGTGGGTGGAGTTAGGCAGGGGGCGTGTCTTACCTCTCAGGTAGTAGGCGGGGCAGTGTTAGGCAGGGGGCGTGTCTTACCTTTTCAGGTAGTAGGCGGGGCACAGTGTGTAGTGGTGGGTGGAGTTAGGCAGGGGGCGTGTCTTACCTCTCAGGTAGTAGGCGGGGCAGTGTTAGGCAGGGGGCGTGTCTTACCTTTCAGGTAGTAGGCGGGGCACAGTGTGTAGTGGTGGGTGGAGTTAGGCAGGGGGTGTGTCTTACCTCTCAGGTAGTAGGCGGGGCAGTGTTAGGCAGGGGGCGTGTCTTACCTTTCAGGTAGTAGGCGGGGCACAGTGTGTAGTGGTGGGTGGAGTTAGGCAGGGGGCGTGTCTTACCTCACAGGTAGTAGGCGGGGCACAGTGTGTGTAGTGTTGGTGGTGGGTGGAGTTAGGCGGGGGGCGTGTCTTACCTTTCAGGTAGTAGGTGGGGCACAGTGTGTAGTGGTGGGTGGAGTTAGGCAGGGGGCGTGTCTTACCTTTCAGGTAGTAGGCGGGGCAGCCGTCGTCCCGCAGTCGGGCCAGTAGGAGGCCGAGGACGGAGGAGGGGGCGGGCTCTTCTCGGGTGGTGTCGTCATAGAGGAGGAGGTCCCGGTGTTCTAGTTGCCGGGGGGCGGGGAGGACGGAGCGGGCGGACAGAGTTCCTCTCCGGAGGCGGCGGAGGAGAAGGCCGGGGAGGGAGAGGCTGAGGGCGGACTCGATGTGTCCGGATTGGTAACGCTCGTGTGGCCGGCAGTCTAGGAGGAGAAGGCCGGAGCCGGACTCTAGCTCAGCCTGCAGCCAGCCGGAGCTCTTCCCGGGGGGAGCCGCCGCCATCAACCGCTCTGACACCCTCCGGGACCTGCGTGAGAGGGGGAGGAGCTACACTACAAGACACACCCACCTCCCTGACCTGTCCTAACACCAGGGGGAGGAGGAGCTACACTGCAAGACACACCCACCTCCCCTGATCTGTCCTAACACCAGGGGGAGGAGGAGCTACACTGCAAGACACACCCACCTCCCCTGACCTGTCCTAACACCAGGGGGAGGAGGAGCTACACTGCAAGACACACCCACCTCCCCTGATCTGTCCTAACACCAGGGGGAGGAGGAGCTACACTGCAAGACACACCCACCTCCCCTGATCTGTCCTACCACAGCGTCAGCTCACCAAACAGAAACTGACGGCGGGCACCGCCCCCTGGAGGGAGGAGCTAGAGCTTTTCCCAGAAATGAATCCAACCTCTTCGAAACCGACGTCCGGTAACCACACCCCCTGAGGGGAGGAGCCGCCTGTCACACCCCCTGCCGTCAGTGTCATAGATGTGAATGGAGGGGCCGGGAGCGCGCATTTCATAGATATCAATGGGGAGGTCGGGAGCGCGCCTGTCATAGATATCAATGGGGAGGTCGGGAGCGCGCTCTGTGCCCGCGGACAGGACACGTGATGCGGCAAGAATTAGATTTTAACCCCTTGGTGACACTTTTTGTTTAGAAGGTAAAATCTGTGTTATCTTTTGTTAGAAAGTTATTTAAACCCCCAAAACATGATATTTATTGGAGACCCCGGAGAATAAAATGGAAATTATTTTATGGTATTTTGCACAGTGTTTTTTTTTTTTAAACGCATTTTTTATGGGGGAGAAATAAAACACTTTAATTGTAATGCTGAACAAATAGATACCAAACACGTCACACTTTAAAAATTGTGTGTTGCCGATGGAACCGCGCCGACTACACGGCCTAAAAATCTCCATCGGCGACACTTTAACCCTTTTGCTGCAAAAGACATTTTTGCATATAATATATATAAAAAAAAAAAAATTAGACCCAAAGATTACATAAAACCCGTTATATTGTTGCAAATCAGACACCCCTGAGAATAAAATAGCGGTAGTTTCATATAAAACTTAGGACAGACCTTTGTGGTATTAGGAAACGCAAAACAAAAAAACCCAACAAACACTAAAATGATTTTAGTGCAAACAAAAAAATGCAATAAAACCACCCAAATTTTTGGTAAAATATAAAAAATGGAGGTTGCACCGAGTACATAGATACCAAACATGTCCGGTATTAAATTTGCATGCGCCCGGGAAATGTCCTCGAGATCTTCTATAGGTCCTCAGTTTAGTGTTATGGAAGGAGGTTGGGTGTAGAATTATCGCTCTCACTCCGGCGTCAGGTAACAAGGTAATCACAATTGACACTTTCATGCGTTGGCGCGCTCCCCCCCCCCCCCCCCCCCGACACGTGTGTTCAGATTTGTATATGTGGGGGCGGGGGGGGGCTCAACTTTTTCTTTTTTTGGGGGAGGGGGGGGGGGGGTTTGGAGGTCATTTTATGTGCAACTTTTTTGGCAACAAATAAAGAGATGGGGGACGAGCAGTCCGGGGATTGTGAGAAATCGCAGCCGATTCTTTTCAGTGCGACTGATAAATGTTCCCTCTTCAGTACGGAGAGTGAAGTTCTGCTGGAAATTGAGAGACTTCCGGAGTCACATTCCTGGGAAAGGAGCTTCACTCAGAACCAAAAACAGACAATAGAAAAATAAAAAACACCCACCAGGTGATTGGTAAAAAAAATCTATTTATTAAAATAAAATATAATAAATATTTACACACAAAAACCACATAAAATGTAAACAAAGGACCTCGGCGTTGGTCACATGTCGGTATGGTGGGCGGGGTCGGGGGCGGGGCCCCTCTTCTCTATACATTCCCTCAGCTTGTCCTCCGTCAGGGAAAGTCTCTGCTCCAGAATGGCCACTGTCTATAGAGAGAGGACAGAACGTCACATGACAATGGATGACCAATGGGGGGGAGGGGTGTGTGTGAGAGAGATAGATATAGATAAAATACACACATATACATATATACACAAACGAAGTATCCTGCGACTGCGATGGGGGACCCCAGAAAAGGTCATCTTTAAAAAGTGGAACACCAAGCGGGGGAGGGGAATATATTATAATCCATCTCTAGATAGAGAGATATATTCATCTTCTCTCCCTCTAATGCTGGAATAACCCGATCCGGAGGGATGCCGGGTCTCCGGATATCTTGGTGGTTTTCATGCCGGCGTCTTGCCGAGAAAGTTCCCCCAGTGGATAAGGACCCCCCCCGTACTGCGAACTACTAGGAGCCGCCGAAGCAGAAAATCTTCAATCAGCTGTACACGGCGCCTGCGCTCTGGGTCCAGGTTCCTTCCCCACCATCCAAGTGGACCTAGAGGGAGAATATAAAAGTGGCGAGTGAAGCGAGGCCGTGCCCGGAGTGTGGCGAGGGGCCCGGAGTGTGGCGAGGGGCCCGGAGTGTGGCGAGGGGCCCGGAGCGTGGCGAGGGGCCCGGAGCGTGGCGAGGGGCCCGGAGCGTGGCGAGGGGCCCGGAGCGTGGCGAGGGGCCCGGAGCGTGGCGAGGGGCCCGGAGTGTGGCGAGGGGCCCTCTCACAGGCGCCGTGTCCAGCTGATTTCTTCTCTATTCGGCTTCGGCTATTTCCACCGGCTCCTCCGCCTGCGCAGTAGAGGGGGGTCCTCATCCGCTGAGGGGAACTTTCTGGGCAGAACACGGGATTTACAGTCATCTGTGATATTCCAGCTGAGGAGTTCTTGCGAGTCGCTTTCTCTCCACCTCCTCCATTCACTCACCATCTTCTTTTCTTGTCTCAGAATACAAGGTGTTCCATGATCGGGTTAAACAGACAAAACATCACAATCTCCCCTCGTCCAATCACTGAACACCTTGTATTCTGTGAAAAGAGTTTTTCTGAATGGATGAGGTGGCAAGAAAGCGACTCACAAGAGCAGTGGGAACTCACAGCCACAGTGCTGGAATATTAAAGCTGATTGGAAATCTGGCGAGGTGTTCTGTGATTGGATGAGGGGATATTATGACGTTCATCTGCTCTGCCCAATCATAGAACACCTTGTATCCCGAAAAAATAAAAAAGAAGGAGGAGCTCCGCCCACACAGCTGTGTCATTCAGTAAATGAGCTACAACTACTGTCAGTAATGCAGCGGACGGCCTGTAGTTCTCCATGAACTGTGGGGGGCGCTGGTGAGCTGCTCCCTGTGATTTGTCGATCTTCCTGATCTCCAGGAACTATCTGCCTGTATAAGAGGTGTGGGGGAGGTGCGGGCAGATCGCTATGCTGAGAGTGCAGGAGCCTGAGATTGTGCGCCAGGTCGGGTCAGTAGTGGGGCGTAGCAGGGTGGGGGAGGGGGTCCTCCGTAGGTCGGGTCAGTAGTGGGTCCTCCGTAGGTCGGGTCAGTAGTGGGGTGTAGCAGGGTGGGGGAGGGGGTCCTGCATAGGTCGGGCAGTATTGGGGTGTAGCGGGGTGGGGGAGGGGGTCCTCCGTAGGTCGGGTCAGTAGTGGAATGTAGTGGGGGGGGGGGGGGGGGGGGGGGTTGGGGGTCCTGCGTAGGCCAGGGCAGTAGTGGGGTGGGGTGGGGGGGAGGGGAGGGGGTCCCGCGTAGGTTGGGGCAGTAGTGGGGTGTAGCGGGGTGGGGGAGGGGGTCCTGCATAGGCCGGGTCAGTAGTGGGGAGTAGCGGGGTGGGGGAGGGTGTCCTGCATAGGTCGGGGCAGTAGTGGGGTGTAGTGTAGTGGTGTGGGGGAGGGGGTCCTGCATAGGTCGGGGCAGTAGTGGGGTGTAGTGTAGTGGTGTGGGGGAGGGGGTCCTGCATAGGTCGGGGCAGTAGTGGGGTGGGGGTCCTCCGTAGGTTGGGGCAGTAGTGGGGTGTAGTGTAGTGGGGTGGGGGAGGGGGTCCTGCATAGGTTGGGGCAGTAGTGGGGTGTAGTGGGGTGGGGGGAGGGGAGGGGGTCTTGCATAGGTTGGGGCAGTAGTGGGGTGTAGCAGGGTGGGGGAGGGGGTCTTGCATAGGTCGGGCAGTATTGGGGTGTAGCGGGGTGGGGGAGGGGGCCCTGTGTAGGTCGGGTCAGTAGTGGGGTGTAGCGGGGTGGGGGAGGGGGTCTTGCGTAGGTTGGGGCAGTAGTGGGGTGTAGCAGGGTGGGGGAGGGGGTCTTGCGTAGGTTGGGGCAGTAGTGGGGTGTAGCAGGGTGGGGGAGGGGGTCCTGCATAGGTCGGGCAGTATTGGGGAGGGGGTCCTCCGTAGGTCGGGTCAGTAGTGGAATGTAGTGGGGGGGGGGGTTGGGGGTCCTGCGTAGGCCAGGGCAGTAGTGGGGTGGGGGGGAGGGGAGGGGGTCCCGCGTAGGTTGGGGCAGTAGTGGGGTGTAGCGGGGTGGGGGAGGGGGTCCTGCATAGGCCGGGTCAGTAGTGGGGAGTAGCGGGGTGGGGGAGGGTGTCCTGCATAGGTCGGGGCAGTAGTGGGGTGTAGTGTAGTGGTGTGGGGGAGGGGGTCCTGCATAGGTCGGGGCAGTAGTGGGGTGGGGGTCCTCCGTAGGTTGGGGCAGTAGTGGGGTGTAGTGTAGTGGGGTGGGGGAGGGGGTCCGGGGTCCTGCATAGGTTGGGGCAGTAGTGGGGTGTAGCAGGGTGGGGGAGGGGGTCCTGCATAGGTCGGGCAGTATTGGGGTGTAGCGGGGTGGGGGAGGGGGCCCTGTGTAGGTCGGGTCAGTAGTGGGGTGTAGCGGGGTGGGGGAGGGGGTCTTGCGTAGGTTGGGGCAGTAGTAGGGTGTAGCAGGGTGGGGGAGGGGGTCTTGCGTAGGTTGGGGCAGTAGTGGGGTGTAGCAGGGTGGGGGAGGGGGTCCTGCGTAGGCCGGGTCAGTGGTGGGGGAGGGGGTCCTGTGTAGGTTGGCAGTAGTGGGGTGTAGCGGGGTGGGGGAGGGGGTCCTCCGTAGGTCGAGCAGTAGTGGGGTGGGGGAGGGGGTTTTGTGTAGGCCGGGTCAGTAGTGGGGTGGGGGTCCTGTGAAGGCCGGGCAGTATTGGGGTGTAGCAGGGTGGGGGAGGGGGTCCTGTGTAGGTCGGGCAGTAGTGGGGTGGGGGAGGGGGTCCTGTGTAGACCGGGTCAGTATTGGGGTGTAGCGGGGTGGGGGAGGGGCAGTAGCAGGGTGGGGGAGGATCAGTAGTCTCACCTGGGTGAGGATATCCAGCTGCCCCACAATGTGCTCCAGAGTGTTGGTGACGCTGTGAAGGTTGCTGGGCTCTGGTTGTGCGTTTCTCCAGTCATCAGACGGCGGTCCGGGGCTCCGCCTTCCCTCCACATTCACAATGTTACCGGGAGCATCAAATTCACCCGCCTGGAACCGCAAAAAACGCAAATCAGTGTCAGCGACCGACCGGGGATAACAAAGAATTGGGAGGAAACATTTCCTGCAGAACTGCGACATCAATATTTGGCTATATAAATAAAATACACACAAAATATTTATTTATTTATACACACATTACTTTGTTATAAAATGTATCCAAATAAAAAAATAAATAAAATAAAAAAATCCCAATAAGTGTATATTTATTGGTTTATGTGGAAATGATATAGACTATGGGATATACAGTTATACTAGTGATAGCGATGATCAGAGACTTCTAGCCTCAGACTGTCTACTTTCCAAAAAAAAAGGGGGTAATTTGGGAGGTCTTTGTACTGCGGGGGGGGGGGGGGGGATTTGGGGGGTATTTGTACTGAGGTGGGGCCCGTCAGCCCATCAGGATTGGTCAATTATCAGATATTTATCCCGTAGTGTGCGGGCTCTACAACTTTCCTACAGACTAAATAATAAACACTAATTTGGGTTATTTTCACCAAAGAAATGGAGCAGAATACAGTTTGGAATAAATGTATTGAAAAAAAAAAAAAAAAAGAAAAAAAAAAAAAAATTTTTTGCAAAATTTTATAACAGAAATTAAAAAAGGTATTTATTATTATTTGCAAACAAAAACAAAAAAAAACACACCAAAAGAAAGCTCTATTTGTGTGAAAGAAAAAAAGAAGCAAAAAAAAGTATAATGATAAAAATGTCCATACGAGTCCCGTGTTGTATGATGGTGGTTTGGTGGTTTGTATTTTCCGGCACATCCTGCAGACACACTCAGTATAACGAGGGGGGGGGCGAACGACAGATTTACCCCCCCAGGTCACATTGCTGGGACTTTGAAATCGACATCCCGGGACAATTTCTATACAGAAGTCAATGGAAGTTCTGCTGAAGTCGCACCGAAGTAGTTCAGGAACATTTTTTCTAAGTCGCTTCTATTAGAACGGTTCCATTGCAGTGAATTGGGTGAGACTTGTCATGTGACTTGTCATGTGACTTCTGCTCTCAAAGTTGGAGCGCGTATCACATCGGTATGAACCGGATCTTACCGGCACCGGGTGCTCCGTACTTCTCAGTACAGTTTCTCCCATTGATGTCACTTTGGATGCAGCGGCTGTACAGACATCCCTCCCAATCAGACATCCTGCCTGTCCCTGAATGTAGACAGTGTGACTGTGGAGCGGTGCAGCTGTACAGATATCAGATCGGGAGTGATGTCAGCAGCTGCATCCCGATTGACATCAATAGTGCAGCACCTGGTGCCAGTATACACAGCCCCCTCCCCCACAGCCTCACACCTTAGTACCCTCCCATCCCCCCTCCCCCCCCATGTGAATGTAGCGGAACTCTCCAGTGTCTCACAACTGAAAACATTTATATATATAATAAACATTGATCACCTCGTATATTGGATGACTCGGGGGAGGGGGGTGTGTCGGTTTGGGCGGACATCTTGTTCTGGTCTCCATGGCGCTGACGTTGGTCTCTCGCGCTCGGTGCTTCAGGAGGTCGCTGTAGGTGGAGGAGTCAAAGTTTGTTTTCCAAACCATAATCTGAGAGAGAGAAAAAAAATGAGACGTGTGATGAGAATCTACAGAGAGGATCCGCCCTCCATAATTATATCTCACCGCCCATCCCCCACCCGAATATATCCGAGCCGCACGTCCTGTGTGATGGAGGAACCAATCATTTCTTCTGCTTTGTGACCTCTGACCTCTCTGTACTTTCACATCTACAATTGTCACCAATCCCTTCCCGACACACGCAGACTTTACTTTAAGTGTAAATGTGAGATCTTTTTGACCCCAGATTTTAAACATTGTCCCTCTTTTAAAATAAGAGATGACAGGTCCTCTTTATGGAGATCTCATGTAATAGAAATAAGAGATGACAGGTCCTCTTTATGGAGATCTCATGTAATAGAAATAAGAGATGACAGGTCCTCTTTATGGAGAGATCTCATGTAATAGAAATAAGAGATGACAGGTCCTCTTTATGGAGATCTCATGTAATAGAAATAAGAGATGACAGGTCCTCTTTATGGGGATCTCATGTAATAGAAATAAGAGATGACAGGTCCTCTTTATGGGGATCTCATGTAATAGAAATAAGAGATGACAGGTCCTCTTTATGGAGATCTCATGTAATAGAAATAAGATGACAGGTCCTCTTTATAGAGATCTCATGTAATAGAAATAAGAGATGACAGGTCCTCTTTATGGAGATCTCATGTAATAGAAATAAGAGATGACAGGTCCTCTTTATGGAGATCTCATGTAATAGAAATAAGAGATGACAGGTCCTCTTTATGGAGATCTCATGTAATAGAAATAAGAGATGACAGGTCCTCTTTATGGAGAGATCTCATGTAATAGAAATAAGAGATGACAGGTCCTCTTTATGGGGATCTCATGTAATAGAAATAAGAGATGACAGGTCCTCTTTATGGAGATCTCATGTAATAGAAATAAGAGATGACAGGTCCTCTTTATGGGGATCTCATGTAATAGAAATAAGAGATGACAGGTCCTCTTTATGGAGATCTCATGTAATAGAAATAAGATGACAGGTCCTCTTTATAGAGATCTCATGTAATAGAAATAAGAGATGACAGGTCCTCTTTATGGAGATCTCATGTAATAGAAATAAGAGATGACAGGTCCTCTTTATGGAGAGATCTCATGTAATAGAAATAAGAGATGACAGGTCCTCTTTATGGAGATCTCATGTAATAGAAATAAGAGATGACAGGTCCTCTTTATGGAGATCTCATGTAATAGAAATAAGAGATGACAGGTCCTCTTTATGGAGATCTCATGTAATAGAAATAAGAGATGACAGGTCCTCTTTATGGAGAAATATGGGAGCAAAAAGATCTCACATTGTACAATTAAAACAAACAAAAATTTTTTTATATTTTTACATTTACTAAAAACCAAATATAAAGATTAGGCAGAGGCCCTAGAGACTAAAATGGTGGGTGTTGTAATGTTTCATGTCACACAGATTTGCTCAGGATTTTTCAGACGCAATTTGCAATTTTTGTTCTAGCAAAAATAAAAAATTATAATAATAATAAAAAAAAAACAAACAAAACAGATTTTTACATGTAGGAGAGAAATGTAGACTGGTCTTAGGTTGGAAGTAGTGACGGTGAGCGCAGGCCTGAGATTCAGGAGATCTCGGTGTAAGCAGATCACTCTTCAGGGTTTCAGATTTATCAGTCGGGAGATTTACTAAAACTGGAGAATCCAAAATCTGGTGCAGCTGTACACGGGAGCCAATCAGCTTCTTCAATTAAGCCGACAATAAAAAAAAAAAAAAAAATCCTGGAAGCGGATTGGTTTCTATGTAGAGCTGCACCAGATTTTTCACCCTCCAGTTTTAGTAAATCCCCTCCCCCGGTGTCATCACACTCCAGGGACGTGCACGCCGCGCTCACACACTGCCGGGTATTTCAAGTATTTGTGACGGTCACTTGCACTTACTTGTTCATCGGATCCCCCGGAGGTGAAGAAATCTCCTTCACGTGAAAACCTGACACAAGTCACGGCGCCCTGCGAACAACACGGAGGAGAGAAATCATCATAAATACAAGGCAGAGCCGCGGGGAACGCTCCGCATAATTATCACTGCGAACACCTTCACATTATACTTCTTATATCCCCCGT
>JBBGZY010003661.1:0-37281 GCA_037952925.1 Lithobates clamitans
CCCACTAAGTACCAGTGCTCCCCCCTCTGCCTCCACATAGTGCCTTTGCTCCCCCCTCCTTCCACTGAGTGCCAGTGCTCCCCTTTCTTCCACTGAGTGCCAGTGCTCCCCCTCCTTCCACTAAGTGCCAGTGCTCCCTCCACCTTCCACTGAGTGCCAGTGCTCTCCTTCCTTCCCCCCTCTGTCCCCATTGAGTGCCAGTGATCCCCCTCCTTCCACTGAGTGCCAATGCTCCCCCCTCCTTCCACTGAGTGTCAGTGCTCCCCCCTCCTTCCACTGAGTGCCAGTGCTCCCTCTTCTGTCCCCAATGAATGCCAGTGATCCCCCCTCCTTCCACTGAGTACCAGTGCTCCCCCCTCTGTCCCCAATTAGTGCCAGTGCTCCCCCTCTTCCCTCACGTAGTGCCATTGCCCCCCCTCCTTTCACTGAGTGCCAGTGCTCCCCCCTCATTCCACTGAGTGCCAGTGCCCCCTTCCACTGAGTGCTAGTGCTCCCCCCTCTGTCCCCACTGAGTGACAGTGATCCCCTTCTGCACCCCCTATTGAGTGCCAGTGCTCCCCCTCCTTTCACTACGTGTCAGTGTTCCCCCTCCTTCCACTAAGTACCAGCGCCCCCTCTCTGTCCCCACTAAGTACCAGTGCCCCCCCCCCCCCTCTGCCCCCACGTAGTGCCTTTGCTCCCCCTCCTTCCACTAAGTGCCAATGCTCCCCCCTCCTTCCACTGAGTGCCAGTGCTCCCCCTCCTTCGACTGAGTGCCAGTGCTCCCCCTCCTTCTACTGAGTGCCAGTGCTCCCCCCTCCTTTCACTGAATGCCAGTGCTCCCCCCTCCTTTCACTGAATGCCAGTGCTCCCCCCTCCTTCCACTGAGTGCCAGTGCTCCCCTTCCTGCCACTGAGTGCCAGTGTTCCCCTTCCTTTCCCCCTCTGTCCCCATTGAGTACCAGTGATCCCCCCTCCTTCCACTGAGTGCCAGTGCTCCCCCTTCTGTCCCCACTTATTGCCTTTGCTCCCCCTCCTTCCACTGAGTGCCAGTTATCCCCCTCCTTCCACTGAGTACCAGTGCTCCCCTTCCTTCCATTGAGTGTCAGTCCTCCCCCCTCTGTCCCCAATGAGTGCCAGTGCTTCCCCTCTTCCCCCACGTAGTGCCATTGCTCCCCCTACTTCCACTGAGTGTCAGTGCTCACCTCTCATTCCACTGAGTGCCAGTAATACGGTTAACGAGCGTTTTGACTCGAGCAACTTTTTTAAAAAAAATTCTGACTGGGTTTGCGAGTGTTGTCTTGCAAAACGAGCAGAATTCAAGCTAATGGGGTGTGCAGTACCGCATTTTGCCAGAGGTGCGGGGGCGCTGCTGACACTCGGAACGGTTCGGAGCCGTTCGGAAATACTCAGTTCCCGAGTGTTTCCGCGTTCAGCTGTCCTCGACTATTTCCGAGGCTCTCCTGTGCCCCCCTCCCCCCCACCTCTGGCCACATGCGGTATTGCATGCAATAAAAGTCAATGCGGAACGGATTATCTTTGTTTCCCTTGACTTCTAAGGGGAAACTCGCTTTGATATGCGAGTGCTTTGGATTACAAGCATTCTCCTGGAACGGATTAAGCTTGTAATCCAAGGTTCCACTGTAGTTTAAACCCCTGTTGTGGATTTAGTAACACTTTAAGTGGAGCGTAGCTCAAAACGTTTTCTTTTTATTGGGTGAATCACACAGGGGTTCAGTCCCCTCCGGTGTATTCATCACTGTCCTTCATATTACACATGGGGCTTCGATCTCATCAGATGCAAATAGAGATAGAGCTTTGAGGGGGGGGGGGGGGGGTTCTGCTTTAAACGTTTTTCAGTGAACACAGGAGCACTTTTTTTTTTTTAAAGTAGGTCTCCGGTCCAAAAATGTTTAATTCAGTTTTGAGTGAAGAGCTAGAACCTCTGTGGACTTTTCAGTACTAGCTGCATTCAGTTGAGGTCAGGCCAAAAAGAGAAATCACAAAGCAAAAAAAAATAAATACCACACAAGAGCTTCTAAACCAACTCCATCTTCTTAAAAAAAAGTTTGGGCTGGAGTGTCCCTTTATGGAGGACTTCAAAGAGAACCTGTCTGGACAGCCCAAACTGGCAGAAACAATGTCAATTCCAGGACGGAGCTCCTTTGTTTGAAGCATTTCGCACAATGCTGCGCTGACCCTGTAACTAGCTCCTCCCCTCAAAGGCGGGCTTTAGCACTGGATTGCCCCTTATGTATCAGGTAATATTGTGACAGATTCCCTGTAGAGTGCACAGGTGAGGTCGCCTCCCATCAGTCCTGATCCATATTACCGCCTCACCGAGATCGCCGTTGGCCAAGCTCAATGATCCGTATCTCTACATCCTAGAGCAGCCTTTCTCAACCTTTTCAACACGGAGGAACCCTTGAAACTATTTTCTGGTCTCAGGGAACCCCTGCTAAAAATGATGATATCTACAACTCATGATACATTAGTCTGATGGTCTTTGGGAAGAATGCTCCTTACATTGGTGATCAGTGAGAAGAATGCTCCTTATATTGGTGATCAGTGAGAAGAATGTTCCTTACATTGGTGATCAGTGGGAAAAATGTTCCTTACATTGGTGATCAGTGAGAAGAATGTTCCTTACATTGGTGATCAGCGAGAAGAATGTTTCTTACATTGGTGATCAGCGAGAAGAATGTTCCTTACATTGGTGATCAGCGAGAAGAATGTTCCTTACATTGGTGATCAGGGAGAAGAATGTTCCTTACATTGGTGGTCAGTGAGAAGAATGTTCCTTACAT
The DNA here is from genome assembly GCA_037952925.1 of Lithobates clamitans. Taxonomy (NCBI): domain Eukaryota; kingdom Metazoa; phylum Chordata; class Amphibia; order Anura; family Ranidae; genus Lithobates; species Lithobates clamitans. The sequence goes on from JBBGZY010003661.1 coordinate 2,786, forward strand.
TGGTGATCAGTGGGAAGAATGTTCCTTACATTGGTGATCAGTGAGAAGAATGTTCCTTACATTGGTGATCGGTGAGAAGAATGTTCCTTACATTGGTGATCAGTGAGAAGAATGTCCCTTACATTGGTGGTCAGTGAGAAGAATGTCCCTTACATTGGTGATCAGTGAGAAGAATGTTCCTTACATTGGTGATCAGTGAGAAGAATGTTCCTTACATTGGTGGTCAGTGAGAAGAATGTTCCTTACATTGGTGATCAGTGGGAAGAATGTTCCTTACATTGGTGATCAGTGGGAAGAATGTTCCTTACATTGGTGGTCAGTGAGAAGAATGTTCCTTACATTGGTGATCAGTGAGAAGAATGTTCCTTACATTGGTGATCAGTGAGAAGAATGTTCCTTACATTGGTGATCAGTGGGAAGAATGTTCCTTACATTGGTGGTCAGTGAGAAGAATGTTCCTTACATTGGTGATCAGTGAGAAGAATGTTCCTTACATTGGTGGTCAGTGAGAAGAATGTTCCTTACATTGGTGGTCAGTGAGAAGAATGTTCCTTACATTGGTGATCAGTGGGAAGAATGTCCCTTACATTGGTGATCAGTGAGAAGAATGTTCCTTACATTGGTGATCAGTGGGAAGAATGCTCCTTACATTGGTGATCAGTGAGAAGAATGTCCCTTACATTGGTGATCAGTGAGAAGAATGCTCCTTACATTGGTGATCAGTGAGAAGAATGTTCCTTACATTGGTGATCAGTGAGAAGAATGTCCCTTACATTGGTGATCAGTGAGAAGAATGTCCCTTACATTGGTGATCAGTGAGAAGAATGTTCCTTACATTGGTGATCAGTGAGAAGAATGGTCCTTACATTGGTGATCAGTGGGAAGAATGTCCCTTACATTGGTGATCAGTGGGAAGAATGTCCCTTACATTGGTGATCAGTGAGAAGAATGTCCCTTACATTGGTGATCAGTGAGAAGAATGTTCCTTACATTGGTGATCAGTGGGAAGAATGTCCCTTACATTGGTGATCAGTGGGAAGAATGTCCCTTACATTGGTGATCAGTGAGAAGAATGTTCCTTACATTGGTGGTCAGTGAGAAGAATGTTCCTTACATTGGTGATCAGTGAGAAGAATGTTCCTTACATTGGTGATCAGTGAGAAGAATGTCCCTTACATTGGTGATCAGTGAGAAGAATGTCCCTTACATTGGTGATCAGTGAGAAGAATGTTCCTTACATTGGTGATCAGTGGGAAGAATGTCCCTTACATTGGTGATCAGTGGGAAGAATGTCCCTTACATTGGTGATCAGTGGGAAGAATGTTCCTTACATTGGTGATCAGTGAGAAGAATGTTCCTTACATTGGTGATCAGTGGGAAGAATGTTCCTTACATTGGTGATCAGTGAGAAGAATGTCCCTTACATTGGTGATCAGTGAGAAGAATGTTCCTTACATTGGTGATCAGTGGGAAGAATGTCCCTTACATTGGTGATCAGTGGGAAGAATGTCCCTTACATTGGTGATCAGTGGGAAGAATGTTCCTTACATTGGTGATCAGTGAGAAGAATGTTCCTTACATTGGTGATCAGTGGGAAGAATGTTCCTTACATTGGTGATCAGTGAGAAGAATGTTCCTTACATTGGTGATCAGTGAGAAGAATGTTCCTTACATTGGTGATCAGTGAGTAGAATGTCCCTTACATTGGTGATCAGTGGGAAGAATGTTCCTTACATTGGTGATCAGTGAGAAGAATGTTCCTTACATTGGTGATCAGTGGGAAGAATGTTCCTTACATTGGTGGTCAGTGAGAAGAATGTTCCTTACATTGGTGATCAGTGAGAAGAATGATCCTTACATTGGTGATCAGTGAGAAGAATGTTCCTTACATTGGTGATCAGTGGGAAGAATGTCCCTTACATTGGTGATCAGTGAGAAGAATGTTCCTTACATTGGTGATCAGTGAGAAGAATGGTCCTTACATTGGTGATCAGTGAGAAGAATGGTCCTTACATTGGTGATCAGTGAGAAGAATGTCCCTTACATTGGTGATCAGTGGGAAGAATGTTCCTTACATTGGTGGTCAGTGAGAAGAATGTTCCTTACATTGGTGATCAGTGAGAAGAATGCTCCTTACATTGGTGATCAGTGGGAAGAATGTTCCTTACATTGGTGATCAGTGAGAAGAATGTTCCTTACATTGGTGATCAGTGAGAAGAATGTTCCTTACATTGGTGATCAGTGAGAAGAATGTTCCTTACATTGGTGATCAGGAAGAAGAATGTTCCTTACATTGGTGATCAGTGAGAAGAATGTTCCTTACATTGGTGATCAGTGGGAAGAATGTTCCTTACATTGGTGGTCAGTGAGAAGAATGTTCCTTACATTGGTGATCAGTGAGAAGAATGTTCCTTACATTGGTGGTCAGTGAGAAGAATGTTCCTTACATTGGTGGTCAGTGAGAAGAATGTTCCTTACATTGGTGATCAGTGGGAAGAATGTCCCTTACATTGGTGATCAGTGGGAAGAATGTCCCTTACATTGGTGATCAGTGGGAAGAATGTCCCTTACATTGGTGATCAGTGAGAAGAATGTCCCTTACATTGGTGATCAGTGAGAAGAATGTCCCTTACATTGGTGATCAGTGGGAAGAATGTCCCTTACATTGGTGGTCAGTGAGAAGAATGTTCCTTACATTGGTGATCAGTGGGAAGAATGTCCTTTACATTGGTGATCAGTGAGAAGAATGTTCCTTACATTGGTGATCAGTGGGAAGAATGCTCCTTACATTGGTGATCAGTGAGAAGAATGTCCCTTACATTGGTGATCAGTGAGAAGAATGCTCCTTACATTGGTGATCAGTGAGAAGAATGTTCCTTACATTGGTGATCAGTGAGAAGAATGTCCCTTACATTGGTGATCAGTGAGAAGAATGTTCCTTACATTGGTGATCAGTGAGAAGAATGTCCCTTACATTGGTGATCAGTGGGAAGAATGTCCCTTACATTGGTGATCAGTGAGAAGAATGTCCCTTACATTGGTGATCAGTGAGAAGAATGTTCCTTACATTGGTGATCAGTGGGAAGAATGTCCCTTACATTGGTGATCAGTGGGAAGAATGTCCCTTACATTGGTGATCAGTGGGAAGAATGTTCCTTACATTGGTGATCAGTGGGAAGAATGTTCCTTACATTGGTGATCAGTGGGAAGAATGTTCCTTACATTGGTGATCAGTGGGAAGAATGTTCCTTACATTGGTGATCAGTGAGAAGAATGTCCCTTACATTGGTGATCAGTGGGAAGAATGTCCCTTACATTGGTGATCAGTGGGAAGAATGTTCCTTACATTGGTGATCAGTGAGAAGAATGTTCCTTACATTGGTGATCAGTGAGTAGAATGTCCCTTACATTGGTGATCAGTGGGAAGAATGTTCCTTACATTGGTGATCAGTGAGAAGAATGATCCTTACATTGGTGATCAGTGAGAAGAATGTTCCTTACATTGGTGATCAGTGGGAAGAATGTCCCTTACATTGGTGATCAGTGAGAAGAATGTTCCTTACATTGGTGATCAGTGAGAAGAATGGTCCTTACATTGGTGATCAGTGAGAAGAATGGTCCTTACATTGGTGATCAGTGAGAAGAATGTCCCTTACATTGGTGATCAGTGGGAAGAATGTTCCTTACATTGGTGGTCAGTGAGAAGAATGTTCCTTACATTGGTGATCAGTGAGAAGAATGCTCCTTACATTGGTGATCAGTGGGAAGAATGTTCCTTACATTGGTGATCAGTGAGAAGAATGTTCCTTACATTGGTGATCAGTGAGAAGAATGTTCCTTACATTGGTGATCAGTGAGAAGAATGTCCCTTACATTGGTGGTCATTGGGAAGAATCCCCCCTTACGATAGCGAAAAAGATCAATGGTGTCAGTGGGAGTTTATCTGAAGAGGCAGAAATTGCTTGTTGCTCAAGGAACCTCTAGCAACCTCTGCAGGAACCCTAGTCGAGAAACCCTTTCCTAGAGAGTGGTACACCAAAATGAAAAATATAAACCGAAAATTGAGGATGCGCTTGGCCAAAAACTGAAATGGACAGTTTTTCATAATTTTTTTTTTTTTTTATGTAATTAATGTGGCTGGCGTTTTCGCATTGAAGCCAATAGGGGGACATTTTCGCATTGAAATCAATATCAATGCAGCAGCAATATCAGCACAATGCTGATAACCGATATATCAGTGCATCTCTAATCGTAGTAAGAGCATCACCTGCTGGATCCAATCCGAAATGAAAATTAAAAACCGAAAATTCAGGAGGCACTTGGCTGAGAACCAAAATGGACAGTTTTTAATATTTACAAAAAAAATGTAATTCATGTGGCTGGTGTTTTTACATGGAAGTCAATGGGACGCGATTTTGCATTGAAGCCAATAGGATGCAGCATTATCAGCACAATGCTGATACCCGATATATCAGTGCATCTCTAATCCTAGTGAGATCATCACCTGCTGGATCCAATCCATATCCCCACGTCCCAGCGAGGTCACTGCCTACAACCAATCCATGCCCCTGCTCCAGCGAGCTTGCCAGTTCCTTATCTCTGCATTCCAGTGAGGCTGCCGCCCGCTGCACCCAATTCATATCCTAGCGAGGCCGCCGCCCGCTATACCCAATCTGTAACCCCCTCCCCAGTGAGGTCGCCGCCCACCGAAAGCAATCCGTATCCCTGCCTCAACGAGGTCGCTGCCCACTGCACCTGATGTGTACCCCTATGCGCAAAGGAGGCCGCCACGCGATGGACTCAATCCATCTTCCCACCAGACCTGATCCGAATCCCCTCCCCAGCAAGGTCACCCCCCCCGCCCAATCCATATCTCTTGCCCCAGTGAGCTCGCCGCAACTGATCCAATCCATATCCCCCCCTTTAGCGAGGCCACCGTCCGCCACACCCAATCTGTATCCTCACCCCAGCAAGGTTGCCATCCGCCAGACCAAATCCGTATCTCTCCCCTGCGAGATCGCCACCTGCCTGATCTATATCCCCGCCCCCACCAAGCTCACCGCCAACATTTCAGCCCCAACCTTGGGGCTGCCACCCACCAGACCCTATCCATACCCCCCGTGTCTCAGCGGGGCCACTGCCAGCTTGACCCGATTCGTATTCCCACATCCCAGTAAGGCAAATGCCCGCTGGATCCTATACATATACCTGCCCCAGTAAGGTCGCCACCCACCGCAACTGATCTGGGGGGGGGGGTCACCGTTTGCCGCAACCAATCCGTGTCTCCCTCCCCCCCCCCCCAGGACCCCATCCATATTCCTGTCCAGCAAGACAAACTGCCCGCCAAACCAGATCTATATTCCTGCTCCAGTGAGGTTACTGCCTACTGAATCCAATCCGTATCCCTGCCCCAATAAGGTCGCCTCCCACCCGCAACCATTCCGTATTCCCATTCCAATGAGGTCACTGCCCGCTGCACCAAACCCGTATTGTGAGGTCACAAACCACAGAAAATAGATTTTTTTTTTTTGTACTTACCATAAAATTCCTTTTCTCAAAGTCCATTGAGGGACACTAACCTAGATTATACTGCCACCTACAGGAGAAATGGACACTAGGCGCATAAAGAAAAAAGAATACTGGAGGCCAGCCCCCTAGGAACTATAACCCCTCCCACAGAACGCTACTCAGGTTTGAGGAGCAGTCAAAGAGAGAACAGCCAGAGGGGACTTCAAGTAATTAAAACAGAGCAATGGGCGCACCTAAAAAAAAAACCCCAGGTGAACCAGCCCAACGAGAAATTAAACATAAAGATAACCAACCAAGGGGATTACAGAGGCATCTGCAGGGTTTAGAAACAGCATGTACAGAAGAGTAGGATTTTGTTAGAGGAGTTATGGCTCCTAGGGGGCAGGCCTTCCTTTTTTTTCTATGTGCTTAGTGTCATTTTCTCCTTGAGGTGGCAGTATAATCCTTGGTTGCTTAATGAAGCCCTGTCCTCAATTGATGTAAAAAAAAAAAACATTAAAGCGGGGTTCCACCCAAATTTTGAACAATATCTGTATGTATTCTGTTCCTTGCCTAGATGCTGACATGCCGTTTAAAAAAATTTAAAATCGCCGTAATTACCTTTTATTTTTCTATTCTTCTTTGCACTTCCTGGTTCTCCTCCCGTGGGAGTAGGCGTGTTTCTAGCCTCTCCCAGGATGCCACTGAGCATGTGCGGGAACGAGCGGTGAATGCTGGGAGCACAGCATTCACCACATCCAGGAAATAAATGCTTGTGGGCTTCAAATGCCCACAATGAAGATGGAAACCGCCTGCAGTGAATAATAGAAGTTATTCTTTCCGACGAAATCTGACACAGGCGGACATATTACACACAATATGTGAGTATGTAATGCTGAGAAGAAAAGTTTGTGAATGAACTCAAAAAAAAAAAAAAAAAAAATGATAGATAGGTGGACCCCCGCTTTAATTAACCAATTAGTGGCTGTGGTACGATCATTTAAAGTTGACGCAAATTTTTATTTTATTTTAATGGAGTGGAGAAGAAGGATTAGACCCCCTGTCAGGTTTTCATTGCTGTGTGTCCCCTTAGGGGAAATTCACCCCCTCTACTTGCTTCGGTGACCAATACAGGAAATGATAGAAAATCCAAAAATGTTACAAAATATCATAAGAAAATAAAGAGGGGAAATCTTCTCTCCTGCTCTTCTATCCACTTAGTTTAAAAATAAAAAATTCTATCACTTCCTGTTGTGTCCCCAGGACAAGAACTGAAGGGAATCTCTGCTATCAGGACACAGCCAGCAAACAACAACAACAACAACCCTTCCCTATTTTATCCAAAACAAAAATGTGTTCACCATAAAATCCCTTTTTTCCGAGTTCATTGACGGACACAGCCTCTTATTCCTAACTATAGGGTTTATAGTGCCACCTTTGGGCGAGAATAAGAAGAGAAGTGTCCATCAATGAATAAAAGAGAGAATAGGATTTTTTTTTTGTTACTTACTGTAAAATCCCTTTCTCCGAGTTCATCGACGGACACAGACTCTTCTTATTCTCACCCATAGGTGGCGCTATAAACCCTATAGTTAAGAATAAGAGGCTGTGTCCGTCAATGAACAAAAAAGAGAAAGCGTGAGTTTTTGTTACTCACCGTAAAAACCCTTTCTCTGAGTTCATTGACAGACGCAGCCTCTTTATATTCTCGAAAAATAGGGTTTATAGCGCCACCTATGGGCGAGAACAAGAGGAGGCTGTGTCTGTCAATGAATGAAAGGAATAAACGTTTTGGCCATACATACACATTTAAGCTCTCGTGCACGATGCCCCATTCCGAGAGAACACTAACATTGCAGGAAGGGAACTAGGAATGCACACCTGTGCGCGCTCCTTGCCAAAGCAGTTATAATCAAGGTAACGGACTGCTGTTAAAAGTTTGGTTTGGGCATGTAATCTTCCAATGACGTCTGGTCCCAAAAAAGAAGGATGAAGATATACAAACCCTCAAAGCCCCTCACTAGACATGTGCAGTTTGTTTTGTTCCAAATCGAAAATTCTGACAAAATTTTTGTTATTCGGAAATTCAGATGTATCGAATTTAAACGAATCCGAAATAACGAAAACAAAATTCTGAATTGAATTCTCAAAATTTGAAAACACATTTGAATAGAATAGAATAGAAAACAAAAGACTAGAATTAAGTAAAATAAAATAGAAAATAGAATATAACAGAAAATAAAATAGAAAAAAAAAAGAACATAACATAGAAAATAAGGGAAAAGAAATGAAGAAAATAAAAGAGAGAATAAAAGAATATAATGAAGTAGATCAGAAATAAAAGTAATAGAATAGAAAAAAAAACTATAGAATAGAATAAAATAGAAAGTATATAGCCATCTACCAAAATTCAAATAGAATAAAGAAAACAATAGAACTGAATAGAATAAAATAGAAAGAATATAACTGTCTTCTGGAATTGGATTTTGAATAGAATAAAAAACAATAAAATGGATTAGAATAGAAAACAAAATAGAAAAGAAAGCAATAGAATAAAAAAAAATTAAGAGAAAGAAAAAGAAGAATAGAACAGAAGAAAAAAAAAGAATAGAATAAAATAGAACAGAAATGAAAGTAATAGAAAAAAAAAACAATAGAATAAAATAAAATAGAAAGAATATAGCCATCTACCAAAATTCAAATAGAATCAATATGAATAGACTAGAAAACCCAATAGAATTAAATAGAATAAGATAGAAAGAATATAACCCTCTTCTGGAATTGGATTTTAAATAGAATAAATTTAAACAGAATATAAAATAGGATAGATTCAAGTAAAATAGAATCTAAAATAATAGAAGATAATATATAATAATAAAATGGATTTGAATAGAAAAGAAAATAGAAAATAAAGTAATAGAATAAAAAATGAAGAAAAGAAAGAAGAAGAAAGAAGAAAGAAAAAAGAAGAATAGAACAGAAGAAAGAACAGAAATTAAAGTAATATAATATAAAACTATAGAGTAGAGTAGAACAGAAATGAAAGTAATAGAAAAACAAAACAATAGAATAGAATAAAAATAGAAAGAATATAGCCATCTACCAAAATTCAAATAGAGTCAATATGAATAGAATAGAAAACCCAATAGAATTAAATAGAATAAGATAGAAAGAATATAACCCTCTTCTGGAATTGGATTTTAAATAGAATAAATTCAAACAGAATATAATAGAATCAAGTAAAATAGAATATAAAATAATAGAAGATAATATATAATAATAAAATGGATTAGAATAGAAAAGAAAATAGAAAATAAAGTAATAGAATAAAAAATGAAGAAAAGAAAGAAGAAAGAAGAAAAAAAGGAGGATAGAACAGAAGAAAGAACAGAAATTAAAGTAATATAATATAACTATAGAGTAGAACAGAACAGAAATGAAAGTAATAGAAAAACAAAACAATAGAATAGAATAAAATAGAAAGAATATAGCCATCTACCAAAATTCGAATAGAATCAATATGAATAGAATAGAAAATCCAATAGAATTAAATAGAATAAAATAGAAAGAATATAACCCTCTTCTGGAATTGGATTTTGAATAGAATAAATTCAAACAGAATATAAAATAGAATAGAATCAAGTAAAATAGAATATAAAATAATAGAAGATAATATATAATAATAAAATGGATTAGAATAGAAAAGAAAATAGAAAATAAAGTAATAGAATAAAAAATGAAGAAAAAAGGAGGATAGAACAGAAGAAAGAACAGAAATTAAAGTAATATATTATAACTATAGAGTAGAATAGAATAGAAAGAATATAGCCATCTACTGAAATTCAAATAGAGTCAATTCGAATAGAACAGAAAAACCAATAGAATTGAATAGAATAAAAGAATATAACCCTCTTCTGGAATTGGATTTTGAATAGAATAAATTCGAACAAAATATGGAATAGAAAATGAGAGAAGAGAGTAGAAAAGAATAAAATAGAAAAGGATATAACCATCTTCTGAAATTCAAATTTGGAATAGAATAAAATTTGTATTTGAATAGAATAGATTAATGAGAATAGAAAATGAGAATAGAATAAAATAGAGACTATAACTGTCCATCTTTTCCAAAATTTGAAAAGAATAAATTCAAATGCAGATTTGAACTTGAACGCCGATTCGAATTTTCCGAATTCTGTCGAATTGAATTCCATCGGTACGAATTCGGAAAATTTGAATCGAATTTGAAAACGAATAAACAAAATTAATTCCGAAAACGAATTAAACTAAAAGTAACTGAAAAAAAATGAAACAAATGTATGGGTTGTGCACAGGTCTACCCCTCACCAGACAGGCGCCCCCTGCTGCCCGGGCACCTCCTCCCCACCACAGGAAGACAGCAAGTTGCAAAAAAAACATTTTTCAAAAAAATCTCCTTTTTTTTTTTTTGTTTCATTACAAGGAACTCTATTGGCACTATATTGATAACAAATATTCTACAGATATACAATAATCAAAAAAAAAAAAAAAAAAAAGTGACATGACTTAATTGCAGCTCCCGGACAGGAGAAGGAAAGCACACACACAGCTCAGTGCACGACACGCCCATCACTTTGGTGCAGAAGCCAGAGAAATAAGCTCACAAGTTTTTAAAAAAAAATAAAGTCGCTAAACTGTCCTCCAGGGGGTTGGCCAGTCTGTGCTTGGACCCTGAAGATCCTCCCCTGGGGAGGGAGGAGTCAATAAATACATTCGTTATACTGGTAGAGATTGTCTGACCATTATGGAGGGGGGGAGGGGGACACAAAGGCTATAAACAGGATGGAAAGGAAAATGAGCACCTGGATTTGTACCTGTCTAAACTTTCACATTTATAAAAAAAAAAACAAAAAAAAAATTGATCCCGGGTTCCCGTCACAGTGGGATGTGTTCCTGTGGCCCCTCCCCCCCCCTGCTAGATGGTCAGCAGCGGGATACAACCCACCCCCACCCCGCCTTCGTGACACACCATGGGGGCCATAAACGTCCAGCGGTTGGTCTCCGGGTCGTACATTTCTACCGAGTTCAAGTTGGATTGGCCGTCGTAGCCTCCCACGGCGTAGAGCCGGCCGCAGTTGGCGACCAGGGAGACGCGGCTGCGGCGAGTGTTCATGGGGGTGATGAGGTACCACTGGTCGGCCATGGAGTTGTAGACCTCGGCCACGCTGAGGAAGGCCGAGCCGTCGTACCCGCCGCAGATGAACATCTTGCTCCCCAGCGAGGCGGCTCCGTGCCGGCAACGTTTGTTCAGCATGCTGGCCACGGGGTGCCAGGTGGTGGTGTGCTGGTTGTAGTATTCCATCTGTGGAGGAATCAGAGACACCGGCAATTACAAACATGAAAAGGAAGAGGGCGCCACTACGTAGTGAGGGGTCACCAAACCACCGCCTGCTGCAAGATCTTATTTCACCCCCTGGCGTAAGGGGGGAGGGGGGCTCTGATGGGGACCCTGCTGTAAGGGGAGGGGGAGAGACTGATGGGGACACTGGTGTAAGCAGGGGGGAGGGGAACCTGATGGGGACCCTGGTGTAAGGGGGGGGGGCTCTGATGGGGACCCTGGTGTAAGGGAGAGGGGGGGACTCTCATGGGGACCCTGCTGTAAGGGAGAGGGAGGGGGGACTCTGATGGGGACCCTGGTGTAAGCGGGGGGGGGGGGGGGACTGATGGGGACCCTGGTGTAAGGGGGAGGACGGATGGGGACTCTGCTGTAAGTAAGTGGGGGGGAGACTGATGGGGACCCTGCTGTAAGGGGAGGGGGGAGAGACTGATGGGGACCCTGGTGTAAGCGAGGGGGGGGGACCTGATGGGGACCCTGGTGTAAGGGGAGGGGGCTCTGATGGGGACTCTGGTGTAAGAGGAGGGGTGAGAGACTGATGGGGACCCTGGTGTAAGGGGGGGGGACTGATGGGGACTCTGCTGTAAGGGGGGGGGACTGATGGGGACCCTGGTGTAAGGGGAGGGGGGCTCTGATGGGGACCCTGGTGTAAGGGAGAGGGGGGAAAACTCTCATGGGGACCCTGCTGTAAGGGAGAGGGCGGGGACTCTCATGGGGACCCTGGTGTAAGGGGAGGGGGGAGAGACTGATGGGGACCCTGGTGTAAGGGGGGGGGGAGACGGATGGGGACTCCGCTGTAAGGGGAGGGGGGAAGACTGATGGGGACCCTGGTGTATGGGAAGGGGGGGGGGAGACTGACCCTTCGTCTCCAGGGGCTATTGCAGGCAAATCCAGGCTGTCAAAGTGAGATGCTCCAAATAATAATTACAAATGTCATTGAGAAATACAGTGTAACAACTATTACTACATTGTATCTTCTCAGGTATATTCAGATGCAGATGACATTTTATTTGCATATGACAACAATCACAGCAAGCTTGCAAGAAACAATAAAACACGTAACCCCTTTATTAACTCCTAGTTATCCCGAATCGGCCCAAATTTAATTCTTTCCTCCCTTCACTATTATTTTTCTGCTGATTTTTTCTTTTTATTTATTTACTACCTATAATTTTTATTCCCCATTGCTATTTTTGTGTGTCCCCATTTGCTTTTTTTTTGTGTGTCATTTTGTTATAGAACAAAATGTGATTTTCTTTTTTTTTTAACTACAATTAAGCAATTTTTTGCTCACATTAGAGCTTTTTTTTCACGGTTTTCTGTCTGTGTGTTACATGTGGCAAACACAATGCCTGCAGGCTGAATCCAGCCCTCCGGTGTGACCCTTGTACCTCTCCTGCAGCTGTGGCACCCCCCTCATTTTTGCCTCCACCTTGTCTCAGCAGTCGGCAGCAGAGAGGAGCACAGTCACTCTGCCAGTCACAGCACCACCCTGTCTCCACCTCCCCAGTCTCAGCATTCAGCAGACTACAGCAGCTGACTCAATGTTCTACTCTGGTCCTCCTCCAGACCCTGCACTATCTACTTCCCAGCCCCCACCCTAGCACAATGTAAGGGGGGGGGTGCACTGTGATGTAAGGAGGGTGGGGGACTCTGGACTTCTGATGGTGGCTCTGGACCATCTAGCTTTGTAGGTACAACTAGCCCTCTGGAGGGCAACCATGATGCTGATGTGGCCCAAAATCAAACTGAGTTTGACACCCCTGCTCTAAAAAAAAAAAAAAAAAAAAAAAAAAGCAGGATAATAATGACAAAAGACAGCATATAGTGAGGGAAAAATTATTTGACCCCCTGCTGATTTTGTACGTTGGCCACTGACAAAGGAATGATCAGTCTATAATTTTATTGTGCGGTTTTTTATAACAGTGAGAGACAGAATAACAAAAATATCTCAAATTGTTACCTGTATAAAAGACACCTGTCCACAGAAGCAATCAATCAGATTCCAATCTCTCGACCATGGACAAGACCAAAGAGCTGTCCAAGGATGTCAGGGACAAGATTGTAGACCTACACAAGGCTGGAATGGGCTACAAGACCATCGCCAAGCAGCTTGGTGAGAGGGTGACAACAGTTGGTGGGATTATTCGCAAATGGAAGAAACACAAAATAACGGTCCATCTCTCTCAGTCTGGGGCTCCATGAAAGATCTCACCTCATGGAATTTCAATGATCATGGAGAACGGTGAGGGATCAGCCCAGAACTACACGGGAGAATCTTGTCAATGATCTCAGCTGGGACCATAGTCACCAAGAAAACAAATTGGTAACACACTACACCGTGAAGGACTGAAATCCTGCAGCCCCCGCAAGGCCCCCTGCTCAAGAAATCACATGTACAGGTCCATCTGAAGATTTCTAATGAACATCTGAATGATTCAGAGGAGAACTGGGGGAAAGTGTTGTGGTCAGAGGAAACCAAAATCGAGCTCTTTGGCATCAACTCAACTCATCATGTTTGGAGGAGGAGGAGAAATGTGGCCTATGACCCCTAGAAAACCATCCCCTCCATAAAACATGGAGGTGAAAAACATTATGCTTTGGGGGTGTTTTCCTGCTAAGGGGACAGGACAACTTCATCGCATCAAAGGGACGATGGACGGGGCCATATACCATCAAACCTTGGGTGAGAACCTCCTTCCCTCAGCCAGGGCATTGAAAATGGGTCGTGGATGGGTATTCCAGCATGACAATGACCCAAAACACACAGCCAAGGCAACAAAGGAGAGGCTCAAGAAGAAGCACATTAAGGTCCTGTAGTGGCCTAGCCAGTCTCCAGACCTTAATCCCATAGAAAATATGTGGAGGGAGCTGAAGGTTCGAGTTACCAAACGTCAGCCTGGAAAAAACTTAATGACTTGGAGAGGATCTGCAAAGAGGACGAAATCCCTCCTGAGATGTGTGAAAACCTGGAGGCCAACTCCAAGAAACGTCTGACCTCTGATCGCCAACAAGGGTTTCTCCACCAATTACTAAGTCATGTTTTGTGAAGGGTTCAAATACTTATTTCACTCATTAAAATGCAAATCAATTTATAACTTTTTTGAAATGCGTTTTTCTGGATATTTTTGTTCTTATTCTGTCTCTCTCACTGTTATAATAAACCAACCAATAAAATGATAGACTGATCATTTCTTTGTCAGTGGACAAACCTACAATATCAGCAGGGGATCAAGTACTTTTTTCCCCCCTCACTGTCGTTTGTCTCATAAAAGCAATCCACATATTACTTTGTTATCTTATGGAGGCCATACATGGGTTGAACCCTGAACGATTTGTCGATCGGAAATTGAAAATTTTGTGCATTTTGTAATCTGATGGTGTCACCAATGATTTTTAGAAGTTGGACCAGCCAAGCCTTCAATTTCACCTCACGTTGCTACAAAAAAAGAATTTTGTGGTCGGGAATCTTCTTTTCTATCCAGTTCACAGCCTATGCGCATTTCTTTTTCGATTATATTTCTCGCACGATTCTCCCACCGTTCACTGGAAGATTTGTTTATTTTTTTTAAATTTCCAACATGCCTGATCACTCAAATTCAATGGCCGCACGAAAAAATGTTTCCGTTTCTGCGGCCCCGCTAATAGTTGAAAAGCAAACGGTTATTGAAAAGTGCAATTTTCGAACAAAAAAATCATTCGGAATTCAACACGTGTATGGCCAAGTCTTAATGTGGAAGTCCAGTCTAGATCTAACGAAGCTAAGCTTAAAACTGCTCCCATCCCCCTTCTAAATATAAACAGGGCGGTTGTGGAAACGCAAACAATTGCTCTGGTCCATGAGCGGTACTCAACTAAGAGAGCAGAAGAGGTTAAATATAAAGAAAAACCAGAAAGGGATTTGTGTATAACCCCCAAAATGCGCTGCCCACCAACCTTTGGACTCCATCACCCTTATTTGGAACGAACAATTTTATATGACTCAGCATTTCCTTTCCTAAAGAAAATCTGCAGCCAAAATTGCAACTATAGGAAGGAAAGGGCGGGTGAATCCCTCAAACTGGCACACAGACGGCAATAAAACGCCACAAAAATCAAAAACAAACCGACTGCCAGACCAGCAATGAAGTCCAAGTGAAAAAGTCATCTTATTGATAAATCCTCTACAGGAGGGGGCTGCTAAGCATTTCTATGACTTCCATCTAACCACCAGCCCCTGGACTCCATTTCCATGCAACTATTCTGGTCACCCTTTTGCACTGGATCCCACCAGCCTGAACAATTTAAGACCCACCTCCTTGCTCCTGCATACCCTTGAACTTCTAGAAAGCCCAGTCTACAAACATCCTGAACTTCTAGAAAGCCCAGTCTACAAACATCCTGAACTTCTAGAAAGCCCAGTCTACAACCGTGCCAAACTTCTAGAAAGCCCAGTCTACAACCGTGCCAAACTTCTAGAAAGCCCAGTCTACAAACATCCCAAACTTCTAGAAAGCCCAGTCTACAAACATCCTGAACTTCTAGAAAGCCCAGTCTACAACCGTCCCAAACTTCAAGAAAGCCCAGTTTACAACCATCCCAAACTTCTAGAAAGCCCAGTCTACAAAACCGTCCCAAACTTCTAGAAAGCCCAGTCTATAAAACCGTCCCAAACTTCTAGAAAGCCCAGTCTACAAAACCGTCCCAAACTTCTAGAAAGCCCAGTCTACAATCTTCTCAAAACTTCCAGAAAGTCCAGTCTACAACCATCCCAAACTTCCAGAAAGCCCAGTCTACAACTGTACTGAACTTCCAGAAAGCTCAGTCTACAATCATCCCAAACTTCTAGAAAGCCCAGTCTGCATCCGTCCTGAACTTCCAGAAAGCCCAGTCTACAACCGTCCTGAACTTCCAGGAAGCCTAGTCTACAACCGTCCCAAACTTCTAGAAAGCCCAGTCTACAACCTTCTCAAAACTTCCAGAAAGTCCAGTCTACAACCATCCCAAACTTTCAGAAAGCCCAGTCTACAACCATCCTGAACTTCCAGAAAGCACAGTCTACAACCTTCTCAAAACTTCCAGAAAGTCCAGTCTACAACCATCCCAAACTTTCAGAAAGCCCAGTCTACAACCGTCCTGAACTTCCAGAAAGCCCAGTCTACAACCATCCCAAACGTCCAGAAAGCCCAGTCTACAACCATCCTGAACTTCCAGAAAGCGCAGTCTACAACCTTCTCAAAACTTCCAGAAAGTCCAGTCTACAACCATCCCAAACTTCCAAAAAGCCCAGTCTACATCCATCCTGAACTTCCAGAAAGCCTAGTCTACATCCGTCCTGAACTTCCAGAAAGCCTAGTCTACATCCGTCCTGAACTTCCAGAAAGCCCAGTCTACAACTGTCCCAAACTTCTAGAAAGCCCAGTCTACAACCGTCCCAAACTTCCAGAAAGCCCAGTCTACAACCATCCTAAACTTATAGAAAGCCCAGTCTTCAAACCCCCCTACCAGCACAAAATCCCCCCCCCCCCCTCAAAAATGTACCCTCCTAACACAAATCCCCTTCCCCCTCTACCATATCACCTCTTCTAGAACAACCCCCTCAAATCCCCTCTCCTAGCACAAATCTCTTCCCCAAAAGCCCCCTCCCCCCCAATCAAATTTCTCCTTCTAGAGCAATTCTTACCCCCTGTTGCCTTCCAAATTTCCCCTCCCAACACAAATCTCCCCCCCATATACTTGAGGCGCAACCCACCTCACACGATACAACAGTGCCCAGGGCAGCCGCCCCTCCTGCCCATCCCTTATCCAGGGCCCTGCTGAGTGGTACCGGTGATTAGCAGTAACGCTCCGGTTCTGCGGTTCGTCTGCACTAAAACACTGAGAGGGATGCTCTGTGTGCAGGGGGTCTCAAAGGGTTTGTACAATCAGATTGTATAGTGTATGGTCAGCTTACAGGAGGTTGTATAAGGATTGTACAGTAGGATTGTAATGTGTATGGTAGCCTTAGGACAGAAGGAAGGAAGGAGCACGTACAGTGTTGAAGATCTGAAGTCCATCGTGTCCACCTGAGACGTAAATCCGGCCCTCGAATATGGTCACGCCCGCCGCGCTGCGATTGGAGCTCATTGGCGTCACCACCGTCCATCTGGAATAAAGATGTAATGAGTGGTAAATACCACCCCACCCGGATTATTACCACCCATACCCAATGGGAAGTAGTGAGGCCTCCTGCCAGGAGTTGTGTGAAAGTGTTGACCGGGGACAAGTCCTGCTCAGACATGGAAGGCGTCAGTTACCAATCCCTAATATAAAATAAGAAAGAATGGAACACGCCCATTATCAGAGTCTTACTTGTCAGTCTCGGGATTATAGGTCTCTACAGAGTTCAGGGAGCAGTTCCCATCGTATCCCCCACACACATAGATCTGTCCGTCCAGGACCACCGTCCCCATCGCACTGAAAGAAGAGACACATGTAATTAGAAAAAACAGCACCCTGCTGGCCCCTCCCACCAGCCATGATATGCATGTATTGCATGGAGAAGAAGAGAGATCTAGCAATGTCTAAGCCTGTATATCTATGTATAAAAATAGTGTGTGATTGTGGGGGGAGGGAGCATTAGAGTGTAAGCTCCTCTGGTACAAAGACTAATGCGACTGGCTCAGTGGTCTCTGTACAGCACCGCGGTATATGTCAGAGCTATATAAATGTATAATAATAGTGTGTGACTGTGAGGGGATATTAGAGTGTAAGCTTCTCTGGTACAGAGACTGATGTGACTGGCTCAGTGATCTCTGTACAGCACCGCGGTATATGTCAGAGCTATATAAATGTATAATAATAATAATAACAATAATAATAATAATGTGTCACTGTGGGGGGACATTAGAGTGTAAGCTCCTCTGGTACAGAGAGACTGATGTGACTGGCTCAGTGTTCCCTGTACAGCACTGCGGTATATGTCAGAGCTATATAAATGTATAATAATAGTGTGCGACTGTGGGGGAGGGGACATTAGAGTGTAAGCTCCTCTGGCACAGGGACTGATGTGACTGTGGGGGAGGGGATATTAGAGTGTAAGCTCCTCTGGTGGAGAGATTGATGTGACTGGCTCAGTGATCTCTGTACATCACTGTGGTATATGTCAGAGCTATATAAATGTATAATAATAATAATAATAATAATAATAATAATAATAGTGTGGACTGTGAGGGGACATTAGAGTGTAAGCTCCTCTGTACAGAGACTGATGTGACTGTGGGGGAGGGGACATTAGAGTGTAAGCTCCTCTGGTACAGAGACTAATGTGACTGCTCAGTAATCTCTGTACAGCGCTACAGTAGATGTCAGTGCTATATAAATGTATAATAATAATAATAATAATAATATTGTGTGACTGTGAGGGAGGATATTAGAGTGTAAGCTCCTCTGGTACAGAGACTGATGTGACTGGCTCAGTGCTCTCTGTACATCACTGTGGTATATGTCAGAGCTATATAAATGTATAATAATAACAACAACAATAAGTGTGTGACTGTGGGGGAGGGGACATTAGAGTGTAAGCTCCTCTGGCACAGAGACTGATGTGACTGTGGGGGAGGGGACATTAGAGTGTAAGCTCCTCTGGTACAGAGACTGATGTTACTGGCTCAGTGATCCCTGTACAGCGCTACAGTATATGTCAGTGCTATATAAATGTATAATAATAATAATAATAATAATAGTGTGGACTGTGGGGGGACATTAGAGTGTAAGCTCCTCTGGTACAGAGACTGATGTGACTGGCTCAGTGCTCTCTGTACATCACTGTGGTATATGTCTATACAAGTAAGAAAAGATTTAGGATTGTCTCTATACGACACTATAATAAAATCTCTCCCTCACCTCCTTTTGCTGTTCATGCTCCCCACTTTGGTCCACACGTCTGTCTCCGGGTTGTAGACCTCCACAGTGCTGAGCCGCGATTGGCCGTCGTATCCTCCGATGGCGTACAGGAGCCCGTTCACAACAGCGACGCCCACTCTGCTGCGAGCCGTGGTCATCGGCTGGCATTTCTCCCAGCGGTTGGCGATGGGGTCGAAGACTTCCACCACGTTCAGAGAATCGCCTGCGTAGAAATGTGCTACTCGTCTTAAACATTTAACAGGGAATCACTTCATAGGGACACATTCTGGAGAAACAGTTCAGTACGTTCAACGGCACCGCATAACCCCTTCCCGACTGTTACTTCTCACCCCCCCCATCCCATAATCCTGGACCTCACAGCACCCGGCCTCAGCACTCCTCTCAAGAGCCCTCAGTCCTGATGTAAGCAGTGGGAAGGGTTATGCAAATATTGAAAATGCCTCGATGGGTGGATGTCAGTCTAGAGGAGTGGGAATTATTAGACAGGCTGCATTTGCATAAGTAACACCCACATGTAATGCAGAGCCTCCCTGACCGAAACAACTGAAACCCAATGAATGAAAGGGGTGGGGTCAGAGATAGTCACTCTTCAGTGAAAGCTTTCAACAAGATTTTGGAGTGCTTCTGTGGGGATTCATGCCCATTTCTGATGTCAGGCACTAGGGACCAGGAGACCAAGGAATCAGGGGACCAAGGGACCAGGAGACCAAGGGACCAGGAGACCAAAGGACCAGGAGACCAAAGGACCAGGAGACCAAGGGACCAGGAGACCAAGGGACCAGGAGACCAAGGGACCAGGAGACCAAGGGACCAGGAGACCAAGGGACCAGGAGACCAAGGGACCAGGAGACCAAGGGACCAGGAGACCAAGGGACCAGGAGACCAAGGGTTTAGAAGAACAAGGGACCAGAAGACCGGTGCAACAATGGACATTCCCATTCATTCCAAATGTGTTAAGTAGGGTTGAGGTCAGGGCTCTGTGCAGGACACTGGGGTTCCTCCTCACTAAACTGGCCATCGGTGTCTTTATGGACCTACCTTTGTACACAGGGGCACAGTCATGGTGGATAAGGTTGAACTGTTGGACATCCTATTCCAAAACTATGACCAATATTATGGGGTTGCCACCTTTCCTTAAGATTTTGTAGGTTGTCTGTGGCCATTTGTGAGGTCAGGTACTGATTTTGGATGAGAAGACCTGGCTCACAACAAGCATTCTATGTCATTATGGAGGAGGTGCCACTCTTCTGGGAAGGTTTCCTACAAAATTTTGGACTGTGTCTACAGGATTTTGTGCCCATTAAGCCATTGGTGAGATCAGATACTGATGTTGGGTGAGAAGACCTGGCTCACCATTGGCACCCTGATTCAATCCAAAGGTGTTCAGTAGGTTTAAAGTCAAGGTTCTGTGCAGGACACTTGAGTTCCTCCACACCAAACTGGTCAAACCATGCCATTATGAGGTGGCTTTGTACATAGGGGACAGTCATGGTGGAATAGAAAAGGGTCTTCACCAAACTGTTACCACAAGGTTGGAAGAGCACAACTGTCTACAATATATTTGGATGATGGAATATTAGCAGGACCCTTCACTGGGGACACCTGAACTTCATCATTGGGAGGGGTGTCCACATACGTTTGGCTGTATAGCAGATGTGATGGTCATGAACTTCCCTTTACTTACAGTCTGGACCAGATTATTTGCCCCGACCCCCTAGTGGTAGGAGTTCACAGTGCACCATACCTCCAGCCAGGAATAGGTCTGCAGTCGATGCCAAGCCCAGCATCCTCACAGATACAAATTACTGAACCTTACAGCAATTAATATTCAGGAATACAAGGTACCTGCCGAGTTAAGCCCTCCCACGGCGTAGATTAGACCGGCGATCGATGTGCAACACCGTGGGCGCGTTTTAAACGCTAGTAGATGAGGTCTGCGTTCCGGCATCAGGTGGTAATCCTTCGCTTCATCCACAAGATCCCTAAAAACACACCACAAGCTCGTCTCACAACTGTCATCCTACATAAGTGTGACCAGTCCTAGGAGATAGAAGTCCCTTTGCTTTATGTCCATACCGGTATCAAAATATCTGACCATTTGTACCAGACGCTCCTAACCCTATAGCCAAAAACGGTCACAAATTTGGGGAATTTTAATACGGGACACTTTCACCCCCTTCCTGCCCAGGCCAATTTTCAGCTTTCAGCACTCTCACACTTTGAATGACAATTGCGCAGTCACGTGACATTTTTATCATTTTGTTCACACAGATAGAGCTTTCTTTTGGTGGTATTTAATCCACAATTTTTTTCTTGCCAAATAAATAAAAAAAAAAAAAAAAGTGTTTTCTTTGTTTTTGTTAAAAATTTTGCAAATAAATAATCCTTCATAATTTTCGCCCCAAATTGTATTCTGCTACATTTCTTTGGTGGAAATAACCCAAATCAGTGTATAATATTTAGTCTGTAAGAAAATTAGAGAGAGTCTACAAACTATGGGAGATATAAAAAATATATAAAAAACAAAAAAAAAAAAAAAACAAACAACACGATCAATCCTGATGTACCGACGGCCGATCTCATTTCCCAAAATACGCCCGTACAGTAAAAATACGCCCCCAAATGACCCCTTTTTAGAAAGAAGACAGTCTAAAGCAGGGGGGTCTCAAACTGGCGGCCCTCCAGCTGTTGTGAAACTACAAGTCCCAGGAGGCATTGCAAGGCTGACAGTTACAAGCATGACTCCCACAGGCAGAAGCATGATGGGACTTGTAGTTTCGCAACAGCTGGAGGGCTGCCAGTTTGAGACCCCCTGCTCTAAAGGTATGTAGTAAGACGCATGGCGAGTTTTTTGAAGTTATAACTTTGTCACAATTTTTGTGAAAATGAAGAAATTAAATTTTTTTTTTTTCACAATTTATTTTTATTTTATTTTATTTATTTTTTACACTCTGTCATCAGTGCAGTACAGAGTCATCATATAACTGGTGTGGTGGTGATCAGGGACACTGACTGGTGACAGTGAAGAAAAAAATTTTAATATTTTTTTTTAATCTTCTTTTTATTACTTTTTTCAAATTTTTTTTTTTTAAAACACACTGTGACCAGAGCAATGCATCGTTACCATAGTAACACTATACTAATGTGGAGAAGTGATCGGTATTTTTTATTTTATTTTCACACATTATGATTGCTTATACCAGTGAATTTCACTGGTATAAGTAACCATTTTTACTTAATTAAATCGATTCATTCAGTGTGTATTGTGATTCGCTGTGATTGACCACAGCTAATCACATGGTACAGATGGGCTGCGATTGGCCCACGTCTGTACCATGTGATCACTGCGACCAATCACAGCTAGCAACACAATTGTACACAATGAATGGAAGCCATCTATTGTTTACAATTGCCATGTGATCTACTGTGATTGGTCACAGCGATCACATGGTACCAGCAGCGGCCTGGTACAGCGTTCTGCCATCGGACACATTCGGCGACAGATTGCGCCGCAGTGCAGCCCGTGGGACACGCAGGAGGAGCGTTCAGAGAGGACTTCATAGGACAAGGACTGTCCCGGCCGGTCATCATTAGTCTAGACCAGCGATGGAGAACCTTGGCACCCCAGATGTTTTGGAACTACATTTCCCATGATGCTCCACTACACTGCAGAGTACATGAGCATCATGGGAAATGTAGTTTCTAAAACATCTGGGGTGCCAAGGTTCTCCATCACTAGTCTATAGGCTTGGAAGGAACCAGTTAAGAGCTATGGAGACACCAACAAAATTAAATATACCACCGAACGTTTTTTAAATTTTTTCTTAGATCTGGTCAGCAAATGCAAAAAACACCTGTTGGTCCTGCCAGAAATCCAGAGCGGCCTTGTGTACTTTGCAGTGTTATCGCAAACAAATCCGGGACTACAGAACACCTCCCCCCCCCCCGTGTTGCAGTTACACATACCGGCATTTATGACAGCAGCGCACCAGATCATCCTGCTGCACGCGGTCGGTGAGGAACTGGGGGCGGCAAAGCGGCAGGCGGACTTTAGTCAGCAGCTCCGGGAGGTAGACCTCTCGCTGCTCTCGGTCGTAGCGAATCCACGCCAACGCAGCTTCAAACACCTACCGCCGGAGCAGAGAGACATAAGAGAAGGTCATCATCTTTACTGGTATCAGTCTCTTTCAATCCCTGTACAGCAGAGCTAAGTCTAGGTGAAAGGAGAAGCTGCACGATGAGGCTGTTCTGCTGTTGAACTCATGTGCCAACAAGGGGCACACTGATAGGAGGAGAGAGCAGAGCGACAGAGATGAGCTTAGCAGTCTGCTGGTTCTCCTTTCACTCTCCAATCACAGACTAGGAGAGCGCGAAGACCTGTTAAAGCTACTAAATAGCAGCAGAGAAAAAAAATCAGTACTTGATGCTCATTGCTCCGCCCCCTCCTAGAACACCTCCCATGTCCCAGGAGACTGTAAAACCAATCACAGAGCACCAAGCAAGCTTGAAGCTCCGTGACACACCCCCTCCTTTCCCGCAGGTCCTAGGACACCTCCCATGTCCCAGGAGGCTGCAGGACCAGTCACAGAGCAACAAGCAAACTTGATTGCTTCTTGCCCCGCACCCTCCCACAGCCTCTAAGGACACCTCCCATGTCCCAGGAGGCTGCAAGGTTATTCAGAGCACCAAGCAAGCTTGATGCTCTTTGCTACGCCCCCTCCCATGTCCCAGGAGGCTGCAGGACCAGTCAAAGAACACCAAGCAAGCCTAAAGCTCCTTGCCCCACCCCCTCCCCTCCCGCAGCCTCCTAGGACACCTCCCATGTCCCAGGAGGCTGCAAGACTATTCAGAGCACCAAACAAGTTTGATGCTCCTTGCTATGCCCCCTCCCATGTCCCAGGAGGCTGCAGGACCATTCACCGAGCACCAAGCAAGCATGATGTCCCTTGTCCCTCCCGCAGCCTCCTAGAACACCTCTCATGTCCCAGGAGGCTGCAGAACCAATCACAGAGCACCAAGCAAGCTTGAAGCTCCTTGCCACGCCCCCTCCTTTCCCACAGCTTCCTGGGACACCTCCCATGTCCCAGGAAGCTGCCGAGCCAGTCACAGAGCAACAAGCAAGCTTGATGCTTCTTGCCCAGCCCCGTGCCCTCCCACAGACTCTAAGGATACCTCCCATGTCCCAGGAGGCTGCAGGACCAGACACAGAGCACCAAGCAAGCATGATGTTCCTTGCCCCACCCCCTCCCGCAGCCTCCTAGAACACCTTCCATGTCCCAGGAGGCTGCAGAACCAATCACAGAGCACCAAGCAAGCTAGAAGCTCCTTGCCACACCCCCTCCTTTCCAGCAGCTTCCTAGGACACCTCCCATGTCCCAGGAGGCTGCAGAACCATTCACAGAGCACCAAGCAAGCATGATGCTCCTTGCCCCGCCTCCTTCCCTCCTGCAGCCTTCTAGGACACCTCCCATGTCCCGGGAGGTTGCAGGACCATTCACAGAGCACTGAGCAAGCTCATGCATGCGCAGTGGGGAGCTGGGTGTGGCTCAGGAAGATGATGTCACACTGTCCACTTCATCCAATCAGAGAAGCTTTGCATCAAGCTTTGTGCTTGATAAGCCTGTAAACCTTTTGCTGCCACCGACCTGAGAGTTATGTCAGCAGCAACACCAGCATGAAAACCTCCAGGACCCTATAGCAGTTGGGAGCTTGTTTACATTTTTATGTCAGAGTACAGCAGGGCCAATGTGACCGGACAGGATGATGAACCAGTCCTCATTGTCTGTAGACACGTACCTGCTCCTCCACCTTCACATTCAGCTCATCCCGGGAGACCAGCTCCAGGACTTCATCAAAGGGCAGTGCCAGGAACTCCTCCGACATGGACACCTCCACAAAGTGCTCGTGGATGAAGCGGTTGGCAGCGTCGTACAGCACCGCGCACATCATGGTCTCCGCAAACTGCCGCACTCCCAGGCAATTCTTTGGGTGCAACCTAAAGAGAAGAAGAAACACAATGAATACAAGAACCTGAAAAGGCTCAGAGCTACACCTCCATTATCACTGTCAGCCAATGGACTAGGAGTCATGGGTGGGCTCAGAGGTACACCGCCATTATCACTGTCAGCCAATGGACCAGGAGTCATGGGTGGGCTCAGAGCTACACCTCCATTATCACTGTCAGCCAATGGACCAGGAGTCATGGGTGGTCTCAGAGGTACACCTCCATTATCACTGTCAGCCAATGGACTAGGAGTCATGGGTGGGCTCAGAGGTACACCGCCATTATCACTGTCAGCCAATGGACTAGGAGTCATGGGTGGGCTCAGAGGTACACCGCCATTATCACTGTCAGCCAATGGACCAGGAGTCATGGGTGGGCTCAGAGCTACACCTCCATTATCACTGTCAGCCAATGGACCAGGAGTCATGGGTGGTCTCAGAGGTACACCTCCATTATCACTGTCAGCCAATGGACTAGGAGTCATGGGTGGTCTCAGAGCTACACCTCCATTATCACTGTCAGCCAATGGACCAGGAGTCATGGGTGGTCTCAGAGCTACACCACCATTATCACTGTCAGCCAATGGACCAGGAGTCATGGGTGGGCTCAGAGCTACACCACCATTATCACGGTCAGCCAATGAGCTAGGAGTCATGGGTGGGCTCAGAGCTACACCACCGTTATCACTGTCAGCCAATGAGCTAGGAGTAATGAGTGGGCTCGGAGCTACACTGCCATTATCATTGTAAACCAATGGACCAGGAGTCATGGGTGGGCTCAGAGCTACACCACCATTATCACGGTCAGCCAATGAGCTAGGAGTCATGGGTGGGCTCAGAGCTACACCACCGTTATCACTGTCAGCCAATGAGCTAGGAGTAATGAGTGGGCTCGGAGCTACACTGCCATTATCATTGTAAACCAATGGACCAGGAGTCATGGGTGGGCTCAGAGCTGCACCACCGTTATTACTGTCAGCCAATGGACCAGTAGTCATAGGCAGTTTTGGAGCTACACCACCATTATCATTGTCAGCCAATGGACCAGTAGTAGTCATAGGTGGGCTCGGAGCTACACCCCCTCTATCATTGTCACCCAATGGGCCAGGAGTATTGGGTGGGCTCAGAGCTACACCACCACCATTATCCAGTTGTGCTGCCCTAGGCCTGACTTAACACGTGCACCCTCTATATGACCCACCCCTTCCTGTTAAGGCCACACTCCTTGCTTTTTAAGACCCCCCCCCTGAAATTTTGGAGTGGGGTCACTAGTTCTGAGGTCCTGGGGGGGAGGCAATGGATTCCCTTAATTTGCATACATTTCCTCTCACTTCCTGTTTGGCTATGGGGCAGGAAGTGAAGGAAAATCTCTGCAATGGGACAGGGATGGTGCATAACCCATTGGGTTACACCTTCAATGGATTTACTGGAGGCTTCTTGGTTTCTTTTGGCCTACCTCACCATGATCCATTGGATTATACTTTCTATGGATTCCTTTAACCATCCTATGAGTCTACCACCCACTTCCTGGAATCTGAATGGCTGAACACACATCCCTAGGCAGAAGGAGGTCTTGTTCCCCAACATGGATGGCACACTCAGCTCTGAGCCACCAACACCCCCCCCCCCCCCCCCCCCGGCCCTGATCACGCAGACCTCATTATATCTGCTGTTTATGGGAGCGCTGACCGGAGTACGCACTAGCCGGTTGTGACTCACCTCTCCTTCAGGAAGGAGCAGCAGGCGTCCTTTATGTTCTGCAGCTGCAGGAAGCTGGCGCCCATCAGGAGAGACTGAACGTTCTGCTGGTCTATGGCCAGGTGCCCGTTATATGCAAAGTTTATCAGAGCTTCCAGAGCACTGCAAAGAGAGAAGGGGAAGAGGGGTCATCATGGAGGATTTCAAATGACATTTATTGGCTCAATATTAAAATAGTATCAAAGGTCAGAAGGTCAAGCTCCCAAATCTTTGGCAGTAAGCCGGCAAAAGACACTAGAAAACCAAGACAGGATCATGTGCCCACACTCTGCACAGGTGACTATGTGCAGAAAACCAGGCCAGGCAGCACCGAGCACCGCCCCAGGCTCCAGAAAACTCCACCATTCATCCTAGCACCGAGCACCACCCCCAGGCTCCAGCAAACGCCACCATTCATCCTAGCATGGAGCACCACCCCCAGGCTCCAACAAACCCCACCATCCATCCTAGCATGGAGCACAACCCCCAGGCTCCAACAGACTCCACCATCCATAATAGCACCGAGCACCACCCCCAGGCTCCAGCAAACTCCACCATTCATCCTAGCACCGAGCACCACCCCCAGGCTCCAACAAACTCCACCAATTATCCTAGCACCAAGCACCACCCCCAGGCTCCAGCAAACTCCACCATTCATCCTAGCACCCATTACCACCCCCAGGCTCCAGCAAACTCCACCATCCATCCTAGCACCAAGCACCACCCCCAGGCTCCAACAAACTCCACCATCCATCCTAGCACCGAGCAGCACCCCCAGGCTCCAGCAAACTCCACCATCCATCCTAGCACCAAGCACCACCCCCAGGCTCCAGCAAACTCCACCATTCATCCTAGCACCCATTACCACCCCCAGGCTCCAGCAAACTCCACCATCCATCCTAGCACCAAGCACCACCCCCAGGCTCCAACAAACTCCACCATCCATCCTAGCACCGAGCAGCACCCCCAGGCTCCAGCAAACTCCACCATTCATCCTAGCACCCATTACCACCCCCAGGCTCCAGCAAACTCCACCATCCATCCTAGCACCAAGCACCACCCCCAGGCTCCAGCAAACTCCACCATTCATCCTAGCACCCATTACCACCCCCAGGCTCCAGCAAACTCCACCATCCATCCTAGCACCAAGCACCACCCCCAGGCTCCAACAAACTCCACCATCCATCCTAGCACCGAGCAGCACCCCCAGGCTCCAGCAAACTCCACCATCCATCCTAGCACCGAGCAGCACCCCCAGGCTCCAGCAAACTCCACCATCCATCCTAGCACCGAGCACCACCCCCAGGCTCCAGCAAACTCCACCATCCATCCTAGCAACGAGCACCACCCCCAGGCTCCAGCAAACATCAGCATCCATCCTAGCACCGAGCACCACCCCCAGGCTCTAGCAAACTCCACCATCCATCCTAGAAATGAGCACCATCCCCAGGCTCCAGCAAACTCCACCATCCATCCTAGCACCAAGCACCACCCCCAGGCTCCAACAAACTCCACCATTCATCCTACCACTGAGCACCACCTCCAGGCTCCAACAAACTCCACCATCCATCCTAGCACCAAGCACCACCCCCAGGCTCCAACAAACTCCACCATCCATCCTAGCACCGAGCACCACCCCCAGGCTCCAACAAACTCCACCATTCATCCTAGCACCGAGCACCACCCCCAGGCTCCAACAAACTCCACCATCCATCCTAGGAATGAGCAGTCAGTTGACTACGTTCTCTGGCAGCTGAAGGCCTCACTCACACCTTTGCGTTTTGTAGCTTGAAGCTCCAGAAAGCTGGGGGAGGGAAAAAAAAAAAATCAATAATTCTCTATGGAGATGGTTCACCATGCAATTTGGTGCCCATTAAAGGACTGCATTTGGGGTACTGTTAACAATACATTGGCACCTGCATGCAGATGGCAAGGGCAGCGCATTCTCCATTCTGGTGTGAACCGGCCCAAAGAGAGTTACTTCAGGTTTTCACAGAACATAAAAAAGGTGAACTTGGAACTCCCCCCCCCCCCCCTCCACTTACCTCCAGGGATGTTTATCTGTCATGGTCATGAATTTAATTTGGGGATGAAGTAAAATAATATTGTTCAGGGACAATCCCTATAAAGAATACATGAAAGCAAATCACCCCCCCCCCCCCAGTGGGGAGAGAAAAGAATAAAAAGGGACTTTAAATGTAACCAAAAACAAAGAACAGGATATTACAAAGATCTTCACCTGTATTACAAACATCAATAAAAGATGTGATACACAAATATATCTAGAAACATCGTATGTGGCACCATGTATCATTTATCATCAGACAGGCAAGAAAAACGCTACAATATAACAAATATAGTTTGCTTCAGTCCAGACGTAACGAAAGCAGCAGGCGTACAGGATAAACGTGTTTCGCTAACACGGCTTCATCAGGATCGTACAGGATCAACATGTTTCGCTAACAGGGCTTCATCAGGATCCAACGCCCATATTCTCTTCACTGTCCAATGTAATATATTTTCTTGTATTTTTGATTTGTCAATATGGTGGTGATATATATTGTATTCAAATTGGATTTTACTATACGCAGCCGGTGTGCTTCTTTCTGTTGGCGTGGACCCTGATAACGCAGTATTGGCGAAACACGTTAAATCTCTATGCCTGCTTTTGTTACATCTGGACCGAAGCAAACTATATTTCTTATAGCATTTTTTACTTGCCTGTCCAATGATATATAATACATGGCTCCACATACAAAGTTTTTTAGATAGATATACACTCACTGGCCACAATTTTAGGGCCACCTTGCTAGTAGTGGGTTGGACCCCCTTTTGCCTTCATTCTTGGTGGCATAGATATAACAAGGTGTTGGAAACGTTCCTCAGAGATTTTCCTCCATAGTGACATGATAACATCAGGCAGTTGCTGCAGATTTGTTGGCTGCCCATCCATGATGCCAATCTCCCGTTCCACCACATCCCAAAGGTTCTCTATTGGATGAGATGTGGCGAGTGTGGAGGACATTGGAGTACAGTGACCTCATTGTCCAGTGGTGAGATGATTGGAGCTTTGTGACATGGTGCATTATCCTGCTGGAAGGAGCCATCAGAAGATGGGGACACTGTAGTCATAAAGGGATGGACATGGTCAGCAACAATACTCAGGTAGGCCGTGGCGTGTAAACCATGATCAATTTGTACTAAGGGGCCCAAAGTGTGCCAAGAAAATATCCCCCCCACCATTACACCCCCACCACCAGCCTGATCCGGTGATACCCCATCCCCCACACCATTACACCCCCACCACCAGCCTGAACCGGTGATACCCCATCCCCCACACCATCAGCCTGAACCGGTGATACCCCATCCCCCACACCATTACACCCCCACCACCAGCCTGAACCGGTGATACCCCATCCCCCACACCATTACACCCCCACCACCAGACTGAACCGGTGATACCCCATCCCCCACACCATTACATCCCCCACCACCAGCCTGAACCGGTGATATCCCATCCCCCACACCATTACACCTCCACCACCAGCCTGAACCAGTGATACCCCATCCCCCACACCATTACACCCCCACCACCAGCCTGAACCAGTGATGCCCCATCCCCCACACCATTACACCCCCACCACCAGCCTGAACCGGTGATACAAGGTAGGATGGATCCAGGCGCCAAATTCTGACCCCACCATCTGAATGTTGCAGCTGAAATCCAGACTCATCAGACCAGGCAACGTTTTTCCAATCTTCTATTGTCTATTTTGGGGATTCTGTGCCAATTGTAGCCTCAGTTTCCTGTTCTTAGCTGACAGGAGTGGCACCCGGTGTGGTCTTCTGCTGCTGTAGCCCATCTGCTTCAAGGTTGGATGTGTTGTGTGTTCAGAGATGGTATTCTGCATACCTTGGATGTAACGAAAGGTTATTTGAGCTACTGTTGTCTTTCTATCATCTGGAACCAGTCTGCCCATTCTCCTCTGACATCAACAAGGCATTTTCCTCCATACAACTGCCGCTCACTGGATATTTTCTCTTTTTCCCACCATTCTCTGTAATCCTGAGAGATGGTTGTGTGTGAAAATCCCAGAAATACTCAGACCGGCCCGTCTGCCACCAACAACCATGCCAC
Organism: Lithobates clamitans; assembly: GCA_037952925.1. Classification (NCBI taxonomy): domain Eukaryota; kingdom Metazoa; phylum Chordata; class Amphibia; order Anura; family Ranidae; genus Lithobates; species Lithobates clamitans. Next base: position 33,427 of record JBBGZY010003661.1, read on the forward strand.
GTTCAAAGTCACCTCAATCCCCTTTCTTCCCCATTCTCGGTTTGAACTTCAGCAAGTCGTCTTCACCACGTCTAGATGACTAAATACATTAAGTTGCTGCCATGTGATTGGCTGATTAGCAATTTGTGTTACCCAGCAATGGAACAGGTGTACCTTATAAAGTGTCCGGTGAGTGTATTTGTATATCATATCTTCTATTGATGTTTGTAATACAGATGAAGATCTTTAATATCCTGTTCTTTGTTTTTGGTTACATTGAAAGTCTCTTTTCTTCTCTCCCCATTGCGGGGGGAGGGGTGAATATTTTACTTCCATGTATTCTTTATAGGGATGGTGCGGCACGGGGGGGACGCAACTCTTTATGGGTCGGTTTACACCTTCATGTGGTGCGGGAAAGAATGCGCTGCCCTTGCCACCTGCATGCGGGTTCCAATGTATTCGCGGCACCCCAAGTGCAGTGCGTTTGTGGGCACCAAATCGCATGGCGCCGCAGTACACCGTGGTTTTTTGGTGCAGCGCGTTTGCTTGCACTACTCCCCCCCCCCCCCCAATGGTCCGGTGCGTCCTGCAGCCTCTTCAAAAGGATTATGATGTCATAAAACGCACAGCACAGAACTGCGCAGGAACTCGATCCCGATGTGAGCCGGCCCTAAAATCCAGCAGCTGCAGGAATTGTTGGCTCCGGCTTTACATTTTCGTTAACAAACTCGTTAATTTAAATGGCGTTATCTGCATTTTGCCGATAAGAGAAAAAAAAGGTGCTAATAATGGCGCCAAAAAAAAAAACGCGCGCAATTTCGCAACAATTTTGCCGCGATTTTGCTGTGCTTCTGGTGTGTTTTCCATGAATCATGTGCCTCAAAAAGTGCATCAAAAAACGTAACGCGGGAGCGTTCTTGCTGCGTTTTCAACGGGTAGGTGCGTTTTTGGTGCGTTTTTTTTTTTTTAACTGACCAAAAATGTAGCAGGCAGGATTTTTATCACCACAACGGAAGAGAAGCGGACCAATGTGAAGACACACATAGAGGTTACAGGGATACATTTTTTCTTGAGCTTTTCTTGTGCTAAAAAGGTGCCAATAACGGGCGACAATAAATTTATATTTATTTAAATATATGATATTAATTAAAAAGTCGAATATACGTTTTTTTTGGCCAAGTGCATTCTGCGGTTTTGGTACCAAAATTTCCATTCGGTGCAACTCTATTTATAAACATTGATCAGAGAGGAGATAGAGAGATACAAAGTAACATTGTTTATAAACATTGATCAGACAGGAGATAGAGAGATACAAAGTAACATTGTTTATAAACATTGATCAGACAGGAGATAGAGGGATACAAAGTAACATTGTTTATAAACATTGATCAGACAGGAGATAGAGAGATACAAAGTAACATTGTTTATAAACATTGATCAGATGGGAGATAGAGAGATACAAAGTAACATTGTTTATAAACATTGATCAGACAGAGATAGAGAGATACAAAGTAACATTGTTTATAAACATTGATCAGACGGGAGATAGAGAGATACAAAGTAACATTGTTTAATAAACATTGATCAGACGGGAGATAGAGAGACGCAGGTTGTACACTTAGGGGGCGGTACTCACCTGGGGTCCATCCCCTGCATGACTATCTCGTCCTGCTTGCACTCCATCATGTCATTGGTGAACATGGCGTGGAAATAGGGGATGGAGGCCGCCAGCACGATCCGATGGGCGCTAAACTTGTGTTCCCCGACCTATAACCGGGAGAAAGAACGTCAGATAAAAATCCCGACACTCCGCCCACAACACTTTGATGTTGAATTGTAATTTGATGGGAGGGGGAGAATGTGACGCGATGACGGGAGGGGGAGGGGGAGAATGTGACGCGATGACGGGAGGGGGAGGGGGAGAATGTGACGCGATGACGGGAGGGGGAGGGGGAGAATGTGACGCGATGACGGGAGGGGGAGGGGGAGAATGTGACGCGATGACGGGAGGGGGAGGGGGAGAATGTGACGCGATGACGGGGAGGGGGAGGGGGAGAATGTGACGCGATGACGGGAGGGGGAGGGGGAGAATGTGACGCGATGACGGGAGGGGGAGGGGAGAATGTGACGCGATGACGGGAGGGGGAGGGGGAGAATGTGACGCGATGACGGGAGGGGGAGGGGAGAATGTGACGCGATGACGGGAGGGGGAGGGGAGAATGTGACGCGATGACGGGAGGGGGAGGGGAGAATGTGACGCGATGACGGGAGGGGGAGGGGAGAATGTGACGCGATGACGGGAGGGGGGAGGGGAGAATGTGACGCAATGACGGGAGGGAGAGGGGGAGAATGTGACGCGATGACGGGAGGGGGAGAATGTGAGGTGATGGGGGGGAGGGGAATATGTGAGGTGATGGGGGGGAGGGGAATATGTGAGGTGATGGGGGGAGGGGAATATGTGACGTGATGGGGGGGAGGGGAATATGTGACGTGATGGGGGGGAGGGGAATATGTGACGTGATGGGGGGGAGGGGAATATGTGACGTGATGGGGGGAGGGGGAGAATGTGACGCGATGACGGGAGGGGGAGGGGAGAATGTGACGCGATGACGGGAGGGGGAGGGGAGAATGTGACGTCATGGGGGGGAGGGGAATATGTGACGTCATGGGGGGAGGGGAATATGTGACGTGATGGGGGGAGGGGAATATGTGACGTGATGGGGGGAGGGGAATATGTGACGTGATGGGGGGAGGGGAATATGTGACGTGATGGGGGGAGGGGGAGAATGTGACGTGATGGGGGGAGGGAGAATGTGACGTGATGGGGGAGGGGAGAATGTGACTGGGGAGAATGTGACGTGATGGGGGGAGGGGAGAATGTGACGTGATGGGGGGAGGGGAGAATGTGACGGGAGGGGTCAGCTGTAAAACGGACTACGTGGGCGATATTTATAGACGGCGATATCGTTATCTTGTATCACAATGTGTGTTAGTCAGATGGAGCCGTGGCGTCCAGCATCATCTAGCTCTTTTCTCCCCGGCCTGGTTGCCCCGCCCCTTTCATTCAATTCCTTCAATCATGGAGGTGCAGCATCACATGTGGGCGTTACCAAGGCCTGCATAACTCCTCCCACTGCTTACATCAGGACTGAGGACACTGGAGAGGAGTACTGGGGTTGGGTGATGGGATATTTTCAAGAAGCTCCTCCCACCAGCCACGATATGACTGCATTGTATAGAGAAGCACAGAGACCCAGTGATGACATCACTAAATGTCATTATTATCAGGGAAGGAGAAATACAAGAAGATAAAACAACAGAAAAATGTGTCCGTCCACCAAACCCCCCCCCATAGAGAGGTGAGCAGAGAGCCGGCTCCACCGAGAGCAGTGTGCGGGTGAAGCTGGCTCTGATGGGGGGGGGAGGGGGAGCAGTGTGCGGGTGAAGCTGGCTCTGATGGGGGAGGGGGAGCAGTGTGCGGGTGAAGCTGGCTCTGATGGGGGGGGGAGGGAGAGCAGTGTGCGGGTGAAGCTGGCTCTGATGGAGGGGGAGGGAGAGCAGTGTGCGGGTGAAGCTGGCTCTGATGGGGGGGGAGGGGGAGCAGTGTGCGGGTGAAGCTGGCTCTGATGGGGGGGGGAGGGGGAGCAGTGTGCGGGTGAAGCTGGCTCTGATGGGGGGGAGGGGGAGCAGTGTGCGGGTGAAGCTGGCTCTGATGGAGGAGGGAGAGCAGTGTGCGGGTGAAGCTGGCTCTGATGGGGGGGGGAGGGGGAGCAGTGTGCGGGTGAAGCTGGCTCTGATGGGGGAGGGGGAGGGGGAGCAGTGTGCGGGTGAAGCTGGCTCTGATGGGGGGGGGGAGCAGTGTGCGGGTGAAGCTGG